>LOEQ01003019.1:55925-68770 GCA_001685075.1 Bramus lutescens | reverse complement strand
ACATGGTGGCTCAAAACCATCTGTACTGAGATCTGGCACCCTCCTCTGGCATGCAGGGCATATATGGAGGCAGAATGTTGTATACATAATAAATAAATCTTTAAAATATATACATATATATAAAACACTACCTATCATATCAAATAAGCCCCAAACATTATCTGGAGGCTGTGTTTTCAGTTCAATGAAGTCTAATTTTAATTGTACAATAAGATGATTATTAAGAAATTCTATATATAGATTTTATTTTAAAATAGGCATTTTACAGTCTGGCATAGCCTGAAATGAGAGTTCTTAATGATTGAAGCTATTGTTAAAATTAGGAGAAAAAATGTGACTTTCTGAAGATTCCAATTCTCCCACTAAATTTACCCCAGTTGCTTTCTTTCAGTCAGTTGGATAATTTGTATAGTTTCCCTGCAAGTGATGTTATACTATTTATTTTAAAATGCCAAGTCATACATTTTAAACCACAAAGAAGCAGCAGCAGTACTCTACTCAGTAAATTAAATGTGTCCCAGTAGAGACATAGAGCTTCATTAATTTGCTGCTACTGCTTAAAAAATTGCAACCATGCTAAACAAAGGGAAAGCATTCTAGATGGCTCAGATTGGAAAAACCAATGCATTGAATGTGGAGCTCCTTTCATAAAGGGAAGTGTACTTGTCTTCTTATTATATTTTATTTGATATCTGTATAAGTAAGTACGTACTCAATGCATCCCTGATGATTTTCCATTGCATTTTAATTAACTTTTCATTAGGATAGTTAGTTGACTTGTGACATTTTCATACATGCATATTATCTTAGTTAAAGTTGTTACCACTGTGAAGAGACACCATGACCATTGCAACTCATAAAGGAAACATTTAATTGGGGTGACTCACTTAGGTTTAGATTATTATCGTCTTAGTGGGGAGCAAGCAGGCAGACATGGTGCTGGAGACATAGCTGAAAGTTCTACATCTTGCAATCAACAAGAAGTCAACTGTGAAACTGGGTGGTATCCTGAGCATAAGAAACCTCAAAGCCACACTTCCTCTAACAAGACCATACCCACTCCAACAAAGCCACACCTCCCAAATACTGCTATGAAATTTTGGGGGCAATTACATTCAGATAACTACAGGCAACTAGTTTCTTATTGGGAAAGGTCAGTAGCATAGTCAGAATTAGATGCCACACCGAATCTGTGAGTGTTAGCTTGAGGTGAGAAGGTCCTCAAAGAGTTGAGAAAGAAGGCATGGGATTTTGGGCAGAGTCCTGGGTAGAAGTGAAAAGAAGTCTGAGGGTGGTTATAAGTATAGATGATTGTCTGTAGGTATAAAAAGGAGGCTTGGAGGAAATCTACTACAGATTGCCTATTTTCTTTATTTTTTTTCAAAAAAGGTCACTATCCAGCCAACAGCACTCAGGTCTTGAACAGCGAAATGGCCAAGGCACCAGCTGACCATAAGGATTAGACAAAAGACCTGTGCACAGTTCCCCTAAGCATGATACTATGGTTCTTTTCTGTTGGCAAATAATCAGAAGCAGCACAGTAGTATTAAAGTTTTATTATAATTTGCATTGCCTACTAGTGTGTTAAATAACCACTGTGTTAAATGCAACTTGTTTACTTGGTTCTTTTTTTCATTTTTAGCTAGAAATCCTGTGTTCGGTCAACATTCTCCAGTTTATATTCATTGCCTTAAGACTGGACAATATCATCCACTGGCCCTGACTTGTATGTAGCTTTTTAAATCCTTAAACAAACACTTTAGAAAAAAAAATTTTTATTTTATGTGCATTGGTGTTTTGCCATGGGTGTCAGGTCCGCTGAAACTGGAATTACAGACAGCTCTGAGCTGTCATGTGGATGCTGGGAATTGAACCCAAGTCCTCTGGAATAGTAGTCAGTACTCTTGACCACTGAGTCATCTTTCTAGCTCCTTAAACAAACATTTTATAATAAAGGTAATTCATATTTAGCTGTGAGATAATGCTCTTGTACACTGTAAAGATTTGTCACTCATATTGGTTTAATGAATCGCTGATTGGCCAGTAGCCAGGCAGAAAGTATAGGTGGGGTGACCAGACTAGGAGAATTCTGGGAAGAGGAAAGACAGAGAGTCAGTCACCAGCCAGATGCAGAGGAAGCAAGATGAGAAGGTAACACTCAGAAAAGGTACCAAACCATGTGGCTAAACATAGACAAGAATCATGGGTTAATTTAAGTTGTAAGAGTTATTTAGTAATAAGCCTGCCTGAGCAATAGGCCAAACAGTTTATAATGAATTTAAGCCTCTGTGTATTTATCTGGGATTGAACGGCTGCGGGACCAGGCAGGACAGAAACTTCTGTCAACAATATTTATTTCAGGAGACTTGTAAAAAACAAGCAAGCATGAGCAGCAGCCTAATGATCACACATAATACCAATGTGTATTTATAATACATAATAATTAAATAAGTTTGATTAGCATACTTATTACCTGAGACATTTATCATTTATTTGTGCAAAGAATATTCAAAATGTTATTCTCTTTTAGCTGTTTTGAACCATTTAATTATTATCAATCATGGTTATTCTGCTGTTCTGTAAACATTACAAGAATTTTTGTGTTTTGAGACAGGGTTTCTCTGTGTAACAGCCCTGGCTGTCCTGGAACTCACTCTGTAGACTAGTCCTGCTTCTGCCTCTTGAGCACTGGGATTAAAGGTGTGCACCACAACTGCCTAGCTACAAGAAAGTTTTTTTTTACCTCAAACCTCCAGTGTATTTTTGGACATAAAACCCTTGTTTAATATTTTATTGTTTTCTTATAAAGTATTCCAGAAAAAGAATTACTGGATTATAAGGCAGAAACTTTAAAAACAATTAAAGAATTTTTAAAGATTTTGTTATTTTTATGTATATGAAGATTTTCCTGAATATATGTCAATGTTCCTTATACCTTCAGTGGTTGAGGAAGCCTGAAGAGGGAGAGCATAAGATTCCCTGTGTCTGGAGCTACAGATGGTCATGAGATAACATGTGGGTACTGGGAATTGAACCCAGGTCTTTTGCAGAACTAATAAATACTCTAATCCACTTTAGTGAGTAGAATCTTGTACTCCCTTTATTCCATTTCTTAATCTTTTTATCTCCTTGCTCAGCTTACTCCTTTTCATTATAAATCTTCATTAGAGTTAGCACAAGTAATCACAGGACCAAGTCTATACTAAGCTGTTTTGAGATTTCCCCTACCAACTGAACTGATCTTCACGTTAGCCTCAGGCATACTTTTTGGACAATGGCAAAAGGCAGTTACATTCTTCATCAAAAAATCGCAAGAACAACTTTTAGGCTATGTGTTGTGGGATAATCTTTTTATGCACTGTAAAGATGTGTCTCTGTCTAAGGTGCCTTCTGATTGGTTTAATAAAGAGCTGAATGACCAATAGCTAGGCTGGAGAGAATAGGCAGGATTCTTGGGGAGAGAGAGGAACTCTGGGAAGAAGAGAGGCAGAGAAATTCCAGCGAGACTCAAAATAAGTTGGGTGTACAGAATGGGAGAAAGGTAAAAGCCAAGTAGCAGAATGTAGATTAATAAAATGTTAATTTAAGTTATAAGAGCTTGTTGGGGATAGGCCTATTGTGGGAGGCTCCTTGTTCATTTCCTGGCTGTCCAGACTCCCAAAATAATCACACAGAAATTTGTATTAATTTTAAGACTGTTTGGCCAATACCTTAAGCATATTTCTGACTAACTCTTATATCTTAAATTAACCCATTTTGATTAATTTGTATATTGCCATGTGAGTATGGTTTACTGGCAAGGTTCTGGTACGTCTGTCTTGTGTGGATAGCTTCATGGCTTCTCCTCAACTCCACCTTCTTTCCTCCTCTCTCTGCTTTGAATTCCTGCCTTGCCCTATTCTGCTAAGCCACTGGCTGAAACACATTTATTCATTAACCAATAAAAGCAACACATAGACAGGACTTCCCATACCATCTTCCCTTTTCTGTTCAAATAAAAAGGAAGGTTTTAACTTTAACAGAGTAAAATTTCATATAACAAAACAACGTGTACCAGCTAGATCCAATTAAAACCTGAGAGAGTTTAGGAAGGAATTCTAGACAAAAACAAACAAACTGGAGTTTAACATAGCCTATTGCTCTGTTTGTTGGCTTTCTGTGGCTCCTTTAAGACAGGTCTTCTTGACTCAGCCTTGGCAAGGAATGTTGTGTGGCTTCTTTAAGGAGCTGGCTTTCTGGTTTACCAGCACAAACAGCTATGACTCTTTCAGGAGATCAAGATACAGAGAATTTAAATGGAGTTTCTGAGGCATGTTGCAAACTACTTAATGGCGTGACATAGACCTACAGTATACCTGTGCATAGCTCATAGAAGTAGTGAACATGCTTCCACCATGCTGGACTAGGTGGATCCAAAAGGCAAAGCAGCCTTAGTCCTAGCCACACTGCTTAGCATTTTAAGAATCAGTCCTGGTCAGAAATAAATACACAATAAAGACAAATTCAGATGAAAAAGACCTCTAAATGGGTCACAGTGTGTTTAAAAAAGTGTATGTAGGCTTGGGAGAGAGAAGAAAGAAAAATCATTTTTATTCTTTAATGGAGCCATGCTCCCTATTTGCCACCAGAGGGCGCGCCAGCACCAGGAATGACAGGTTGCCTCACTCCCTGAGACTCAAAGATCAGTTTCTGATACAGCCAGGCAGACACTGCCTTGAGTTCCCAAAAGGCCTAATTTCCCATCTCAGCAGCGACAGATAAATCACTGTCAAGGTCAACTCTCCCGCTCCTCCTCTCAGGATGACTCAGCCTAGTCTGCTAGGACCCCCCACTTTTATACCAGAACTACCATATTTTTCTCTTCTTAGCTAAGTGTGGAGGACCCCTGGCTTGTTGGATATTTCTCTTTGTAGTGAAACTCCAAGGCCCTTTATTCAGAGAATAATCAGCGAAATGGATTCCCTAACAATTTCACTATCTCAAATCAGAGCTTCTCTGGAGAGCCCCCAGAATCTCTGGGAAGAGCCCCAATAGTCGATTGAGACCTTATTTGTAAGTGGAGAGGAGAGAGCAGGTACCTATTCGGAAGCGGCTTCTCTCTTTTTTTTTTTCTATGCAAAGAACAGGCCCTAATTGTGCTTAAGGGGCCTGCACTAGTGCTCCTAAAGTAACAGTGCAAATTAGAACACATTATGGCGAAAAAGACTGAAGCGACTTCCCAGAATTACAAAGTGAGTTTGTGGCAGATCAGATCCTGAATTCCAAAGCAACGCAGAGCCCTTGGATGTTGGCATTCGTGGGAGGTCAGCGGGAGGCAAGTGTAATTGGTTTCTTTGTAATGAACAGCAGCTGTCTGTGCTAGCTGGAAATTTGTACTTTTCGAGGCCGCCACCATCGGTAGCCTTCAGTCCTAATTGCTTGCTCTTGCCAAGCGCACTGCCATTCTGCACACTAGGGGTGCTGTTGTTTAACTAGTCGCCTTGTTTGCGCAGACTGGAGCTGTTTAAACAGTATGCTTGGCTGCTAAGCCTTCCTGGCATCTGCCACAACAGGCTGCTTGCCCATCCTTCTGGAACCATCTCAGGATGAGCAAGCACTGACTCCTGCACTTGGGAGACTCAGAGTCAGTACATGATGAGAGCGGTGCACCTGCACAGAAAACATTCTATGCTGTTCAGTGAGGTGGGGAGGACGAAGGCCACACTGACCATGCGGGACTGGCCTCTTTCTCAGGCCAATACAAGATGGAGCCCATTCAGGACACTGTATTTTTATTTTCTTGGTTTTTGTTTGTTTTTAATAGAACAGACATGAATTTAGGTGGGTAGGGAGGTGGGGAGGATCTGAGGATCTTGGAGGATTTGGGGGAGAGGAAGACTATAATAAAATATATTGTCTAAAAATTTTTAAAAATAATTTAAAATGTAAAATAATTCAAAAGATGACGGAAAATAAACATCTGCTTTACTAGGATGTCCACCCACTCCCCAGAAATGTGAAGCTGTACTATTACGAGCATCAGACCCACGGAGATGACTGTTTCTGACGGGGAGCACCAACGTTTCCTCTGGGGAGCAGGGGAGGATTTTGGATTCCCTGCAGGGCCTTTTTCCCTGCCCGCCCTTCCGTCTGCCCACTTGTGTGGTGTACATCCTGGCTGGTATTCATTGTCTGGTTGTCCTCATAGGTGATTTGGTAACTGCACAGTTATCTTTTATAAGACTTTCAAATCAGTTCATTTCCACGTCAGAAATTTGCCCCCAGCTATTACAGGGTCAGCGACTTGTATGGTGTCATCTGTTGAAATGAGTTGGCAGACTTGTGGGTCTTTTGCAGAGAGGCAAGCCCATTGTGGGGTGAGGGCACGCAGACCCTTGCTTACCCTTTTTTCCTCAGTGAGTGCCTGTCACTCACGTGGCCCTGAGGGATCTGGGTGTAATATTCTCTTAGTAAATTAAGGAATATTTTCTCCGAGAAAACATAGCTCATGGCTGCTGTCATGCTGAAAGGCTCCATGTGATCTTTATGTAAATCCCAAAGCCTGTTTGCTGCTTTAACACTTTCCTCTCTTTGCATGCATATAAAATGAAACCAAAACCCCATGTGATCTCTCTTTCTCTGTCCTCCACAGATCACCGTGTATAAATCTTACAGACTTGGAGGTTAGAGTGGCCATGCACTGGGCCCAGCTCCGCCGATTAGAATTGACCCAATTATTTGCTTTCTTGAGCACTTTGGTGCCTTAAGATAGTAAGATATGCATAAGGTGTCTTCACGGTTTTTCAAATCCCACAGTGACTCAAGTGTGGAGCTATGCTACTAGATTTTCAGTATACGGTGGTTTCATTTTGCATTTTGTAACATTTGAGTGTGGATATTCCCGCTTCTGGAAGCTTCTGGCATTTCCTAGGCTACTGCATGGAGGCAAAGCCATCTATCTATGTGTATGGTGCTCAGGCAGCCTCAGTCTCTTCAGCAGCCACAACTTTCCTTTTCACTCAGGCTACCCCTGCTCACTGATGCCTTCTCCACCCTGACCTGCAATGCTGTGTGTCACCGACTATGCCCATCCTCAAGGGGACCCTGCCCGGCCACAGCCTCCTTTGAGATCAGGCTTAGATCACTGTCAGTGTGTTGCCAGTTTTCTGAGAAAAAGCATTACTACAGAGCAGCTGGCCGCAATTCACCACCACTTAAGCTTACACATAATGCTTCCTTTCCCCAGATAATCAGATCCCCAAAGGAAATTCAGCTAGTGACCTGTTCCCACGAGTCTGGAAACTCTGAATACTGTGTCACCCAAACAAACCATTGCTGGGGTTGGGAGTAGTTACCTTCCACTCACCATAAAGTTTGGTGGTGATTTGATTTTTAGATCATATAGAAGAGACTAAATTCTTAAAGGGAAGGTAGCAGAATTCCTTTGCCGTACTGAAGATACAGGATTCTTTGCTGGGGGTTGAGCTTTCAAATTGTGTCAAGCAGGGTGTCCCACTGTGAGAACCTCAGAGAGGTCTGAGATTTGGGGTTGGGCACTGGTCCACCCCTTTCTTTTACTCCTCTGTGTGAGTGCTGTACATGGACTTGTGTGTGCAGCTGAGTGACTCTGTGTGCACGTGTGTGGCGCTCAGAGGAGAACATCAAATGGACGGTCGCTCTGTATTTTCACTTTGAGACAGGGCCCTTTGCTCAACCCATAAGTGGCCCCCCAAATGATACTCTATGCTTCCCACAGTGCTGGCCAGTAGTCAGGAAGAAAGTGTAGAGTGTGACTTGTCAAATGACATGTCTTCTAGTTGAAGATTTCCAAAGTTGTGAATCAAATTAAAGCACCCCATTGCACTTAAATCATTTAAGGAAGGGCAGAGAGCTCATGGCAGGACAATAGGAGCCTTGCGGCTAGGAAGGTACTGAGCGTGTCATTGAGAGCCAGTGGCTAAACGACCATTTAGGAAATGGTGTGCAGATACAGTCAGAAGCCAACAGAAAGCTCTAGAAACAGCATGGACTCCCTTGAAGCAAGACAGACTTTTGATAAAGTGAACAAACTCTGAAGCTCGGTGTGTTCCTCTTATTAAGTACTCAGCAGCTTTCTGCCTACACTTTAGGTTAAAATCTAAATTGGACATTTCTCTCCAGTTGCGACCCCTTTGGGGGTAAAACGACCCTTTTACAGGGGTTGCCCAAGATCATCAGAAAATACAAAAATCTACATTACGATCCTAACAATGGCAAAATTACAGTTATGAAGTAGCAATGAAAATAATTTTATGATTGGGGTCCCCACAAGATGAGGAACTGTATTAAAGGGTCACAGCATCAGGAAGTGACAAATTGCAATGATGTCATATACCTGATTGGTAACTTGCTTCTTTTTCTTTTTTTTTGTTTTTTGTCCTGCCCCACCCAAGAGAAGACAAATGTGGAATGAAATGGTGGGCGGGTAGAGAGTAGGGAAGCCATCCAAGGTTTTTGCCTGACTATTACCCTGCGCAAGTATACAACTCTGTCTGTAAGATTCCTTAAAGTAGATCCTGCTGTCATCGTATTTGCACTGAGGCCTCAGACCCTAGCACATAGTAAGTGTTCATTATGTCCTGCTAGCAAGTGTTAGAAATGACTCCCCAAATTAGAATTTATTTAATTGTTTTCCCCTTGAGTAGAGAATGAGCAGTGTCCAGTGTGGGAAAAAGAGGAGAGAGAGCACTGGAGTTTGCGTGAGACTGAACCTTTACCCCTGAGCTCTTCGCTGAAATCTAGTAGATTCTGTGAGAATTCAAAGAAAGTATTTCCCAGATGGACTTTACTTACCAGATTGGCTTTATGGCCACATGGGTAATAGTAGCAGCCATGTCTCAAAAGATTCAAAAAGTGGGGTACATGGCTGAGGAAACACTGACAAATGCCACAGGCGTGTAGTGAAGTTTGCAGAAGTCATTGAGAAGAGTACCTGTGAGAGACAGGGACAGAGTTGTGAGGGTCTCTTGGCAACAAGCTAGGAAACAAGGGAGAAAGGGTTGTGGTTCTAACTTTTGAAGGTGGCATACAGTTGAAACCTCAAAGTCAGTTCTCTCAAGTCTTTTGGCAGCAGGACTGGACTCATTGCCTCTTCAGGGAACCTTAAAGAGCAGCCTAAGAACCTTGAAATTCACTTTGGAGGAAAACGGAATTATCCAAAGTTTTCAATCATAAACTTGAAAGAACAGCCTGGTGTTTACACAGGTAGGGCAGGATTCCAGGAGGTGGCTGACAGGCTGTGGATGGAAGCTGGTGGATGGAAGCCCACAGAGGAGTCCTGCATCAATCCGTAAGCCTTATTTCCTCTTCAGTTGTGCCCAGCTACATCCTACTGCCTCCACTCTGCCACCAGAACCCCTGTCATAGAATATTACAAACGTTACAGAGCACTTCCTTTATTACTGATGGTTTCAATGAACATGCCCTGTGTCGTTGGTGGCATTGTTTAGGTAGATTTGGGAGGTATGGCTGTTCTGGAGGAAGTACGTCATTGGGAGAAGTTTTGAGGTTTCAGAGCCACATACCATTCCCAGTGCACTCTCTGTTTCATCCTTACAGCTCAAGATGTGAGCTCTTAGCCTGCTGTTTCAGCCACCATGCCTGGTGTGTGCTGCCATGTTTCCTCATCATGACTGTGATGTACTCTTCTCCCTCTAGAACCATAAGCTAAAGAAAACCTTTCTGCCATAACTTGCCTTGGCCATGGCAAGTTTTATCACAAGAACAAAAAAGTAATTAATACAATTACATAAGTGCCTCTTCTCCCTGGGTGGGAAGCCCCTTGAAGTGCTAGTTGATTCCATGTGCTCCTTGGGTTTCAAATGTCCAGTGCAAAGCACTATGCCTTTACTAAATAGCAGTTGAACAGATGAATAAGCAACAATAAACAATAATGATGGAACCTAGAGAGTGGAAGGGGCAAAAGCCAAATTACACTAAAAAAAAAAAGAAGTCACGAAGGAAGCAAGCTAGTGAATCACAGTCCTCTGTAGGGGCCCTGCATTCCATTGTCCACAGTGTGTCTGTAAAGAGCATCACACACCAGTAAGCATGTGTCATGCAGTTACAGTAAGAACTACAACTCAGCTGCGCGTGTCTCCCCCTTTCTGTGTATTCTCCATATTCTTTGTGTACCTAACTCTGGTGGTCACTTTGGCTGCTAGACACCCCTCACACATTTCCCAGCTCCAGTATGAGAAGTTATTTCCTCCCAACAACCAGGTTACTTTGTGTTTCATCATTTCAATTGTTTTCAGTAAAGCTCTTCCGGGCCCTATGTTTGGTGCATGCCTAGCAATCCCAGAACCCAGGAGACTGAGGCACAAGGATCTCAAATTCAAGACCACTCTGAACTACCTAGCAAATCCTTTTTTTCTTAAGTCTTTCTTTGCACAGAGGACTACTTTTGTTCTGCTATTCTAAAGTTCATTGGTTGCATTTAAAGTCTAAAAGAACAATCTTTGACACTACAATCTTTCACACTTTGCTTTACTTCTCCACTTTGCCTCACCTTCACTGAGACTTGATATCAGCCCTTAATACACCAGCTAGGATCTGTTTGGCCATAGAAAGTGCTGAAGAGTTTCTCTCCTTGGGCATGCACCTACCCAGGTGCTAAACCACAGGGCAAGACTGGGATAAGAAAGTGAGTTGCAACCCTCTTACTCTTTCTGAAAACAGTCTTCCATTTAGTGATTCCCTTAGACACTGAAACGCTTTGGGTGAAAAATTTCATAGACCCTACTCTCAGAAGCTCAACTCCTGTCTGCTGTCCTGGTTATATAGCAGGAAGAGACTCTTGAAATCACAGCGTCCTCACACCATCACTGTGGCCTGTACTTTTAAATTTTCCTGTAAAACTTACAATTTTACCTTTTACTTTTAATTTTATTATTACTTTGGGTTGTTTTTTATTAATTAATTTTTTGAGGTGAGGTGTCTTTATGTAGCCCTGGTGGCTGTCTTGAAACTCACTATGTAGACCAGGCTAGCCTCAAAATCATAGATATCCACCTGTTCCTGCCTCCTGAGGGCTGGGATTAAAGCCACGTACCAGTAAGCCTGGCTAACCTATACTTTTTCTTTTCTTTTTTCTTTCTTTCTTTTTTTTTGGTTTTTCAAGACAGAGATTCTCTGTACCTTTGGAGCCTATCCTGGAACTCACTTTGTAGACCAGGCTGGCCTCAAACTCACGAAGATCTGCCTCTCTCTGCCTCTTGAGTGTTAGGATTAAAGACATGTGCCACCACTTCTCAGCAACCTGTACTTTATAAAAGAATTCTTATAAAGTATTCAAACCTAGAAGCCAGTGGAAATTTTCACAGAAGTATGAAAATGTTATGAAATATAAGAAACATATCAACTCTTCCTCTAAGTCTGAATTCCAGCTTCTGACAGATATGAAATATAGGATATTTTTTCTAATGAGGCCATTTTAATAGTTAATCAACTTTCATGGAGATTGTTAAAATAATAGAATGTTAAAGTTTATTCCACTACACCCATTTGCTTAACCGAATTCACCTAGATTGGTCTGTGAGTCTTCAGGGCTACAGATTGCCATAACCATCATTCCTAAGTTCCCAGCAATGTCTGCATTTGACAGGACACTGATACTCCCCAGGATTTGGTGTGGGTGTGGGTGTTTGAGCCGTGCTGATTGAACTCCTGCCAAAGTTTGTGTATATATTCCCAGAAAGGGCTATTGCAGGCCCAGGGCTGGTTTCGATCACTACCAGATCTGAGCTTCTCACAGTGAGCAGGATATGTGAGGGTGGGAGGGATGCCCATGAAGGTGGTAGTGGATGTTCTCATATTCTTTTAACAGATTCGTGCCTTTACTCCAAGAGAAATTTGGGTCTTAGCACCTTTTTTGGCTTAAAAGCACAACGTTTAGTTATCTTCTTAATTTTATGTTTTCTACTGAGAAATTAATGAAATGCTTCCTTCCTCTTTCAAAGGTGATCTTTGTCAAGGTGAAGGTGATATTCCTCTGAGATTATATAGGGCAAGAATTAAAGCTTGTCAATGTACTTTGGGCCACATCCTGTGTCCCAAGTCAGGTTCAGCCATCCATTGTCAATAAGTCAAATTAGTGGTAGCAAGAAGAAAAGGGAGATTTATTCAATGTGGCCACATTGAGAAGATGGATAAAGAGGTCCAGAGACCCTCAGGGCCATAAGTAAGATTAAAACTTAAATAAGGGTCAAGGATAAGTATATCTAGGTAGTCCCAGTCAAGGTATGGTCCTGCCCACCACTAGCCCACCTTTGTCTGGGCTTCAGTCTCATCCTGTAGTTGTTAGGAGACAAGTTTCCCTCCTGCCTGGGGCACTTTCTTTCTCCAGCGTGAGATTCCTGGGAAATTCCATTGTTTTGGACTCTATTGTTTCAATAGCCTGTCTCTCTATAATATCTTCATTTCTCCCAAGGCCAGTTACAATATGGAAATCTAACATGTTTTAATAAGATTATAATTCACCCAAGCCGAATGTAGTGACATATGCCTTTAATCTCAGCACTCTGGAGGCAGAGGTAGGCAGGTCTCTGAGTTCAAGGTCAGCATGACCTACAGAGTGAGTACCAAGACAGCCAGTGGTACACAGAGAAACATTGTCTTGAAAAAACAAAAACAAAAACAAAAAAGATTATATTAACCCAAAACTCAGTTATGTAATAATGTTTGCCTTAGTAGTTTGACTGACACTCTCTGTGTCTGATTTAACTTCATTACTTTCCTTTGTGGTCCTTGTCTGTGGTGTTGTCTGAGAAAGAGGCTCAGCACCTCCCCTTCTCCAAGAGCTCCCATGGGCTAGGTGCATTTGGCTG
>LOEQ01003018.1:296805-309360 GCA_001685075.1 Bramus lutescens | reverse complement strand
GGTATCTCAGTGGCTATTGGCTGAAGGAGCGGAAGGAGCTCCCGCAACATTGCAGTTTCAGAGGGATGCATCTATCATGGCATCGTGGGAGGGGTTAGGAGTTGGGGGTGGAGGCTTGTCCGTAATTGGCAGGCATGGTGGCAGGAACAGGAAGTTGAGAGATCACATCTTTAATGGTGAGGACTGAGCAGAGGTGAGAGGTTATAAACTCTCAAAGCCTGCCCCCAATGCCTTACTTCCTCCAGCAAGGCTGTACCACCTTCCCAAAGGGTACCATCAACAGGGGACAAGTGTTCAAATACCTGAGCCTATGGAGGGACATTTCTCATCCAAACCACCTCAATTGGGTTTCTGCTTCTTCAATATGCTTCTTTTATATGGTAACTGAATGATCTATTCTATCATCAAATGACTTATTATTATATACATCGTACGTTGTTATGGAAGCAGATGACAGCCAATAGACTAGGTTAGAAATGTGCAGGACAGAATACAGTCAAGCAGACCAGGGTGGGTCTGAACTACAGAGACCAGCCAAGCAGAAGGATCAAAGCTGGGCACAAAAAGTTGTGTGCAGAGTATAATTAATTTCCTTAGGCCTCAGGTATAGCACTAGGTACTTTAATTGTCCTCCTCAAATAAATTTTGTTTATGTGTGTGTACATTGTGTGTATATGTGCATGTGTATGTGTACATGTGTGTGTTCGTGCATGTGTGTGTGCATGTGTGTGTTAAACGAGGTCTAAATCATCAATGCTCTTGCATTTACAAATATCCAGCTCTGGTCCCAAGGTGCCTTTATCTGCTTTCCTGTGCTCTAGTGTGGGGTATTATCAGTGTGGTAGTTTAAATGTAATTGCCTCCCCATAATCTCATAGCAAGTGGCACTATTAGAAAATGTGGTTTTGTTGGAGTGGGTATGGCTGTGTTAGAGGAAGTGTGTCACTGCTGGGGGGAGGCTTTTAAGTTTCCTATACTCAGGATACTGCCCAGTGTCTCAGTTGACTTCCTGTTGCCTGCAAGATTTAGGACTCTCAGCTCCAGCACCACATCTACCTGCATGCTGCCACGTTCTCCACCATGATGGTAATGGAGTGAACCTCTTAAACTGTAACTGAGCCACCCCAATTAAATATTTTCTTTATAAGAGTTGCCATTGCATGGTGTCTCTGCACAGCAATAGAAACCCTAAAACAGAAGTTGGTACCAGGGGCTGGGATATTGCTGTGATAGGCCTGACCATGTTTTTGTTTGGAGGAATTTGGACTTTGGTATGTGGGGTTATGAAAGCAGTAGAATGCTCTAAGTGCTGCTTAGTGAGCCACGCTAAGAGGAGCATGGAAGACAGAGGTGCTGAATGTGATTGGATGAACTGTGGGGGCTCACTCAAGAGGTTCCCGAGAAGAAGAATATTAATATGTGGTCTAGAGACTGTTCTTACAATATTTTGGTGAAGAAATGCTTGGTTGCTTTTTGCCCTTGACCAAAGAGTCTGTCTGGGGCTAAAGTGAAGAGTTTTAGATTAATACCATTGGCAGAAGAAATCTCAAAACAGCCTCTTATAGACTCTGTCATGGGGTTACAAGTGTTCATGCATATAAAGATTTATAAAAGGAACATGCTGAGCAGGGTAAATTACAAAATGTAGATTTTGAGGAGAAAGGGGACATGAGGAAGTAGAATGGAGCTAAAGCCTGTCTTCACATAGATAAATGGGTTAAGAAATAAAATCAAGGAAGTGGGGACCTCGGAGCAAGATCCCACCCAGCTAAGTTTCAAACTTGCGAAGAGGAACTAAAGAAAAGCTTAGAGCCTGGTGTGGTGGGGCACACCTTTGGTCCCAGCACTGGGAAGACAGAAGCTGGCAGATCTCTGAGTTTGAGACCAGCCTGGTCTAGAGATCCAGTTTCAGGACAGCCAAGCTTAGGCAGTGAAGGACCGAATGCTGGTGAAGATACAATTGAAGGGGTCATGTTCCAGTCCCAGTAAGTGCAGAACTTGGCAGCTTTGGTCACATGGTCCTGACTTTAGAGTTAAGGATAGAAGAAATGGGTTATGGAATTTGCGTAAACACTTAAAGATAGCCGCTGAGGCCAGGCTTGTGTCAGGGGTACGTGAATGGAGGCCTAGAGTGGCCATTGTGTGAAGCTGTGATGTTGAAACCTGGATTATCTTGGACAATTCAAGATGTTAGAGATGCCAGAGCTAGGGGTTACCTTACAAAGAGAGATGCTAACAGAGAGTGGAACCAGCCCAAGAGAAAGAAGTGTGTTGCTGAACAGAGTTGAAGATCTGGAGAGCGTTTTGACATCAGACATGAAGATGTAGAGCTTGGTATTTGCACAACTGGTCTTTCTTTGGCAATATTTCCTCCCTTCCCTGCTCCCTTCCTTGCATTCTTCCCTTCCCATGCCATTATATGTTGTAAGTATGTGATCTTTTTAATTTTGATTTTACAGGTGATTGCAGTTAAAAGATTACATGAAGAGATTTTGAATTTTGTACTATAAAACATTGTTGAGACTGTTGTAGACTATGAGGACTTTTGAAATTGTACTAAATAAGTTTTGCATTATAATATTGTTATAAACTTATGTGGGCCAAGGAGCAGAATGTGGCAGTTTGAATGTATTTGGCCACCGTAATCTCACAGAGAGTGGCACTATTAGGAGGTGTGGCTTTGTTGGAGGAAGTGTGTCTCTGTGGGGGTGGGATTTAAGGTTTCCTATGCTCAGGATACCACCCAGTGTCTTAGTCAACTTCCTGTTTCCTGCAAGATGTAGGACTCTCAACTCTAGCGCCATGTCTGCCTGCACACCATCATGTTCCCCACCATGATGAAAATGGATTAAACCTGTGAAACTGTAAGCAAGTCACCCCAATTAAATGTTTCCTTTATAAGAGTTGTGGTGGTCATTATGTCTCATCACAGAAATAGAAACCCTGAGACAGTCGCTTCTAGAAACTCTAAGCTTCTTCTCCTGCTCATACTTTGCATATCTGTTCCTTCTGCCTGAAACGCACTTACCCCCTCTCTCTGCCTAGTGTATCCTTCCTAGGGTCCCTGTTCACTGGTTCCTTTCTCAGGGAAGCCTATCCTTGCTTCCAGCATATTGCTTAGCATTCCAGTATTATAACACCCAGGAACCTGGGCTGGGTCTGATGGCACAGGCCTGTCATCCTAGCTACCTTTTAGGACAAGACAGGAAGTTCAAGGCCACCCTGGTTAGCTTAATGAGGCCATATCTCAAACGATAAAATTTAAAAGGAAGGCTGGAGATGTAATTCAGTGGTAGAGCCCTTGCCTAGCATGAATAAGGCCTTAACACACAAATTGAACCAATAACAGCATCAAAGAAAAAAGAAGAGAAAACCTGTGGCATCCCTTAATAGCTCCAGCCACAATAGCAATGCAACTCCTGTTCTACTTGTTAATCTCTACCCCTCTGCTAGTGTGTAAACTCCACCGGCATTGAATGTCTACCTTGTTTACTGATGGTTTCCACCCACAAAGACTCAGTGTCTGACCCTCACGAGGCCAGAAATAGTCCCTCCATGGATAGAAAGCTCCAGACCTCTGTGCGGCTCCCCTTCACGTCGCCTCCCTATTTCCTGAGTCGCCTAGGTGCTCCCTCCTGGCGCCCCAGCCATGTTCTTCATTCTATCACCCCACAAACCGTGTGGAACCCCATTTCCTCCCCCTTCTAGCCTGGGGTGTATGGATTCCAGGTTCATCTTCACATTCCTAGCCCCTACACAGATACCAGGAGCAGGGTAGGCACTAATAGATGTTAATTGGAGCAAATGAGTAACCACAAATAAACAAGAAATAAAAGTGGGCTGCATGTGTGTGTTTGTGACAGGCATTTGAGAATTCCCTGTCATGGAACATTTTTGGAGACGAAGCTAAGTAAGTGCAAGCTCTCTATAATAATTCAGTAATGAATCTCTCTTTGTGAGGCTCCGAGAGGGAAACACCTGATTGAGAAGCAGTGCTCAGCAGAACACAGCCTTACAGGGATGATCTGGTGTGGTGTGTCAAGCATGGATGTGTATGTAATAGCTCATATACATATATTTTTCTCCAAAAAAAACTTAGAAAAATAAAGAAAATGTCAAAGCCTTTTAAAGGGCGTGATCACGCTGAGTAATAGGCCCTTCCTGGATTTTTACATTATTTCAGTGGAGATGTTTTTATGGCAGTGGTTAAAAATAAAAGACATTTCGGAGCTGCTCAGTAAACGAAGCACTACAGATTCCTCAGCTTTGTTGTTTTCCCCTAAAATTAATATAATTAATTAAAGCCCAATGCTAGTCTGATCTACAATCTGCGAGTCGGTGAGTCACCGCATCTTATGCTAATAGGGCTGTGCCACCTTCTTGGCTCCCCACGGAAAACTACCAAAGCTGCCCCAAGCAGAGGGTGGAGAAGGCTGGAGGGTGACTGAGCTACGCAGAGTGGAAGATCCCCCTCCTTGGGCGAGAACGCTTTTCAGATTGGCTTTGGAGTAGAAGAACGTGGGGATAATGTGGAGAGACAACTGCTTTTATCAAGTGTGAGAAATTAGTCTAAGTGAATTTAAATGTAATTGCAGGAGCAGCTGGCAGCGGCTAATGTCTGTTCGGGTGTGCTTTCTCGGGAACGGCACCTCCATTCTGTTCCCTGGGAAAGGATGGGGATGTCTCAAGGTTTACATCTCAGATGTCGACTTTTACAGGCTGGCCCTGAGGTCATGCGGGGGCTGCACAGACACTGGTCCTTCCTAGGAAGCTCAGCTTCTGCTCTCCTTCTCGCAGCTTTAAAAACAAATGTTTTGGACTGCTGGCTTTGACCTCTAAAACTCCAATTCCTCTGTGGTCCATTTGAATGGGGATTACTGTCTAGATGGAGCCTGGTCTAGCATCCTGAGTTTTTCCGATTCATCATGGTATGATGTCATATTGACCTTAAGAATTAAAGTTCTTGGGATGAGGATATAGCTCAATTGAAAGAGTACTTACCTAGCATGCATGAGGTTCTGTGTTCAATCCCCACCACTGTAACTAGGTATGGAGGTGAGTGCCTGTCTATAGTTCCAGCACCCAGGAAGTAGGAGCAGAAAGATAAGGAGTTCAAGGTCATCCCCAGCCACATCATGAGCTCAAGGCCAACATGGCCCACATTTTAAAAAACGATGCTCTTAAGAGTCCTCTACTTGGACTAAACCACTGACTTTGCAGATTAAGAATGGGAACCTAGAAAAAAAGGTGTTGTGCTTGCCATCCTAGTGTTTGTCTCACAATCCCACCAGACAGAGCCCCACCTATAAGCGCCAGACTCATGGCCTCTGCAAGGGCAGGGAGCATCCATCCCCCTTGTTTAGGTAGAGGCTCGCATGCTTTTAAGAATCTCCTCAGATATGCCACGCCACATAGTGTTTAGGACTTTGACACCACCCCAGTTTCCTTTCTGTACATGATAATTTTGCCCTTCTTAAAATCTTGAGGAATTATTTATAGGAGAAAGGATTTCCATAGACAAAAGGGAAACACTGGGGAGGTTCTGGTGGAAGTGGAGCAGGGATACGATGATAAGATGAGGGACACCAATGTCACCCCTCAGTGCAGAATTTGCCTTGGCTAACCCCACCTCTGAGTCTATGTCCTGTCATCTCCAAAGCCCTCAGGGCCTCCTGGGAACCATCTGGTCTCAGCACTGGGCCAGTGGCTCCGGATTGACCTGCCATGTCCTTTCTCATGAGCAAACTTGCTAGAGTTTCAAGCTATCAGATATGCTGGGGGAGGGAGAGCATTCTTTTCTCTAAGAATGACACTGGATGAGAGCCAGCATCCCGCCTCTAACCCAGAAGTACCCAAAAAGATTGCTCAGTTCTCCATTTTTTTCCAGCGAGGTCCTCCAACCAGAAAGCGCGGCTTTTCCTGGGTACTGGCTGAGAATGCAAAGCCCCTGCATAACCTAGCCCTGCCAGTGTTCCAGCCACGCTTTTATGAACTGTCTCCGTGGTGGGAAAGGACATTAAAATAGAGAAGCATGGACCAGGTCCACTCTGGCCTCAGGGCCACATTGAACTGTGGGTCGTCTTCACTCCCACACAACTGAAAGCCAGGCTCACGTGGCATCTGTGGCGTTTTGGTAGAGAGGAACAATCACCTCTGCAAGGTCTAGGAGAGGGAAGTAAGCTGGCAATAGAAGAGGCAATGCCAGGAAGAGACACGAATCTGACTTTAACACCCTCTCCTCTCTCACCTGAATCCCTTCCTCTGCCCTCTGGATGCACCACAACCTGCCCAGGCTTCTTTAGGTGACATTGATATGACCCAGGGCGAGGATCTAGGCTCCACCCAGAGTTGCCCAGTAAAGGGTGTTCTCTGAGCCCAGATCTCAGCTGGCCTTCCTTTACATTCAGCCTTTGGTTTGTGTGTAGAGCTGCTCCGCCCAGCTCTCCCACTCAGGGTCCCCTCCCTGGAGTTCGAGTCCAGTTTCTCCTTTCTGCAGTGCACACACCAGGACCCTCAAAGCTGTGCACACGCTTCATTCCTGGTTTATATGCACGCCTTGGGCATCTGGCCCTCCTTGGAAGACTCCTACTATCCTTACACTTGCTCTGAGGGTCCTTTCCTTCTGTTTGCAATACCCCTTGGTTCTAGGATACCCGAGGGATCCCAAACTGTGCTCCTTGTTAGTATTGTTTCTGGATTGATGACTACTTGTGGGATGCTTCACCTTGGCCCCCACATCAGCAGCTGTCCTCCAGGTGTCTGAAGCTGAGCCTGAGGACATCCAACTGTTCTCAGAGGGTGAGCAGCCAGTCTCTTACCCAATCAACCCTCCCACTGTCGCTGAAGCTTTGTTGCCTCCAGATTGGAGTTCAGGACAAATGAGACAGAATTTCCCTTAGAGGGACCTGCTCATTCTTTCTTTCGCTCTCTGTCATTGTTTGCCCCCAAATATATAGAAATGTCAATAAGTGCTAATAAAATGTACTGGTAGAGAACCCATCACAGACACCTGCCACTCACGATGGGCCCTTTGTCCCTAGCGGAATCGGGGTAAGCATGTTAGGTCCTCTTTAGTTCTCTGACTCTGTTGCTGTGTGTGTAGGACAGCTGCCATTGGCCTGGAAGGTACAGAGCCCTGGAGAAGCACTGAAAACACTTTAATTTTGCAGGGCCATTTAGCTGAATGGCAGTTCTTAGAGCCACGGAGGGCACTTCATGGAGGAGCTTGCCGGACTCGTGGGGCTCATGGGGCTCATGGCATGCTTATTATTACGCACTTACCTCCAACCCAAAATCCTATTTTCTTATTTCTTTTATATAAAATGACTTTTTGATAAAGTCTCTTTGTTAACGCCTACAAAATCTATCGTTACCAGACATCCATAAGTAAACAGCACACAAGACGGTGGGTGGGTGAGGACAGGGCAGAGAGCCGAGTGTGGGCTGGAATGGAGTCACGGTCTGCAGAGCAAGCGTGAGAGCCCTCAGGGTCAGCTGCAGAGCTCAGCAAGAACACTGACTTCAAGTTCAGCCCTTGAAGGCCTGCACAGGTCTGGATGGTAGGAGCCCTTTCAAATCAGACAAGCTAGAGTTTTGTTCTCTGAGGATGAACTCGCGGCTCAGCCGTGTGTGCGAGCTGTTTGCCGAGGTGTCTCGGCCAGGTGGTGATTTCTCCTGTTGTCCTGTAACTTGGCTTGAAGCGGAAGATGACCCATGTCACCTGGCGCCCTGATAACAGAAAGCAAATTCCAGCAAAAAGTGCCCATGCCTCGGTTGGCCATTACCATGCCCAGCAGGCTGCTCCCTGCCATCTGGACACCTCAGAGAGCTCACAGCCGCTCTGCTCCTCGCCCACCTGGCTTCAGCTGCCTCCCAACCCCAGTGACAGGGCAGCATGGCCAACACTGGGCACAAACTGGGCTCTGATTTACCTGTTTTCCTGCTCCAGGGATTCTGGGTCCAGGTTTCCTAATGTGTGTGTGCCCCAGTTTTCCACGGAATTGATGTATTCCTCTCTTGGGAGGGGCAATCTTTTTCAACCTTATTTACAAACACTGAGAAAGTCAAAGCTCAGATGCATTTGCAGAATTCAAGTTCAGTTCATTGTCAGAGGACTTCAGCAGAAATTTCTAAAGGTATTAAGTGTAGAAAATAGGTCCTGGATACAGGGACCTTCAAGGGCAAGTAACATACCACACTGACATCTAGGTGAGCTCTTATTTTGACACAATGTTACAAGACGGAAATCAGGAAAAGACCATTTACAGCCAGTGGGCAGGAAGTGATCCGATACACTACTGCACATGTTCTTTATACAGAACTTGAAATACGGCCAGGCGAGAGACTTGCGCTCTCCTACCACCACAAGCATCTCACATTGCCTTATTTCACAAGTGGATTGCAAAAATACATGTGGTAAAATAAAATACACAGACATGGAAATGCCAACAGTTGAACAGGTAAACCAAAAGGAAGATCTAGCATCAGATGCACAGATGGTAGGGTTACTCAGAGACCATGGAGGACCCATGAGGAATACAGATGTGTGAGTTGGTCTGAGATGGGCATTTCCTCCTCACCTCTGTGGGTAGAGTTGATCAGTACCTGCATTTACAGTGAATACTTGCTTCCTGTGGAGTTCAGATGTGTTTCTGCTGTCAAGAATCTCAAGAATTTGAAGCAAATAAAAAATTTTTCCTCTCTCTCTCTATCTATCTATCTATCTATCTATCTATCTATCTCTTCACTACACCTGGTGGTCTATGGACATTTGTCTTGAGATAATTCACTTAACCATACTTATGTGGGACTGCATGATCTGTCACCAGAGATCCCATCCAGATCTATGCAGCATGACGCTTCTCCCTTCCTGAGTAGATCCTTCCATCCAAACCCCAGACCCTAAAATGTTCAGATGCAAAAGTTAAGGCAGGTCTCACTGTGCAGTTTAGTAACAAACTGCTCAGGTCTGCATGGCTTTGTTCATCTGATGAGTTAATTTGAAAATCGTCTCCAAGACGGTGTGTAATGAGGGTGGGAAGAAGCGTGCCATCTTCTCGCGAGCTCCACCTACACCAAGGCGTTGGGATGTCTAGAAGCAGTCTTAGCACCCCTGCACCTCACCTGCAGGAAAGGGAATTCTGGAAGCCAGGATGAGGAGGAATAGGAGGTGCTTCCCTGCCTCTCAGTTGCGCTGCCACTGAGGTGTGTGTGACTAACCCGACAGGTCCACTCTGCCACCACGTGGGTACAGTTGCCGCTGTCCCACTGGACAGTTTGCAGCCCGTCCACCTGTCTCAGGGAAGACACCTGGAACTTGGTCTCAGCAACTTGAAAATCCCATTTCAGCACACTAGTTTTACTCTGCATTTCTCTCTGGGGGTCCCCAACCCTGAGGACCCAAAAGTCTTGCTCTGTCTGCTGAATATTTCATCTCTCCCTAGAACAGACTTTAGGAAGGTTGAGTCGCTTGCCCTATCCTAATAGTAATCAATACGACTCCCAATCGGTGATAGCAAGTGCAACTCAGAGAAAACAATCCCGATATTCTTCTAGCTAACGAGTGATTTTTTTAAGACATTTTTAAGTCCTGCGCTTCCTTTTAGGAATAAATTACTCAGGGTTTTTCTAAATCAAAGTCCTGATGGAGAGCAGGCGCTATCCCAGAGTTTAGAGCTTCGGGTGCTGGAAGCATCATTTTGCCACTGAGTGCACTGCTGTAGTTTAAATACTGAGTGTCCCCCGAGGCTATATGTTAGAAAGTTAGTCCCTGGCCCCTGGAGCTATTGAGAGGTTCTGATCTTTAGGAAGCGGGACTTAGAGGAAATTAGAGCATTGAAAACATGCTCTTAATGGGAGTATTGGTACCCTGTCCTCTCCACCTCTATCTTTGTTTCTTAGCAACAACGGTACAAACAATCTGCTCTATCATATAGTCCCACCAGGAAGTACTATTTCACCATGGGGCCTACTCACCAGGGCCTGAAACCTCTGGATCCATGAACTGATAGGAACCTTTCCTCTTTTTAAGGTGATTATCTCGGGGTTTTTGTTACAGTGATGGAAAAGCTAACATAGGTGTTTTCGGCTGCACCTGAGTCCTCCTCCAGCCGTAGGGGACTGCTTCACCATTAGAGCAAGAAAGACCCAGACCCTGATGCAAACGCTTGGTTCCTGTCTCTGAGCCTCAATCTCCCATTTATAAAATAATGCTCATAACGCCTACTTCACAGATATTTGTCTGAAGATTAAATAAAATAGTAAATGTGAAGGGCTCAGCAGGGTTCATCACTGTCCCACAAAGTTCTTCTTGTAATTATCATCCCTGCAGACAACACTAAGAACAATTCAGTCCAGAGTAAGCCATGCTTTCCTGTTACCTTTTCAACGCCACAGAAAGCTGGCCCTGCAGGAAAGCTGCATCCATCCCCCTCTCCATCCTGGTTCTGAGCCTTGAACTGACTGATCTCTGTTCCAAGACCGACTCTTCATCAAAATGGGCAAACATCCATTTCCATACGGGACGTTACCTACCATAGCCCTGTGCACAGGAGAAGAGAGCACAGGTTACCTGGAGGTTGCATTTCCTGCCATTCATCTCTTCTTTCCCTGTGATGAAATCATTTTGTTGTACTGCAGATGAAAATGAGAGCGCACACACCTATCTACAAGGCTTGTAATGGTATAGGCAAAATATTTAGTCTTCTGTCATCAGACTGTATTCTCTTTGGGCTCTGCTGGTTCACAATAGGTATTAATCACCTAATCAGACAAGGCAATTCACACTCATCTGTTAATCAGTTAATGGCTCTTCCCTAAGCATTTGCATAATGTCTTTAGCCTAAAAAAAAAATATAATCTCCTCAAGGCTCCCAGGAATGCCTCTGGGTTGAGCCTGCCATGACCAGTGACAGGGGCCACTTATGGGTGAATCTAAAGTCCCAAGAGTAGCCTGCCTATCTTCCTGAGCCCTGCTGGAAGAGGAAGTGCCTATGTCTGACCCATCTGCTTGACTGGCTGTCCTTCCTTGTCTGGAGTCTTCCCCTGTTTTAGATGCACAGCATAGCACATAGTTACAACTAGACCTGCATCCTGGGGTGGAAGGAGGAGACAGGGAGAAGTGGGGAAACCTTTGTCTCTTAAACCTGAGCACCTCTGCTTGTGTGAAGTTTAAGATACTCTGACACTGGGGCAATGAGTCCAAAGCAGGATGAACAGTCTCAAGGCAAGACAGGAACAAGCACAGTGTGAAGTCTGTGTCCTTGAAAGCCAACTCTGAGAATCAGAGTTAAACAACCTATTGCCTTTCACACTGTGCCCAAAACATCAGGGCAAACGCCTCCTCCTTTGGGCTTGGAGCACCCATCATTAACTATCTTTATTGTACAGATGTATTACTCCATTGGATGACAACTTATCTTTGCTCAGTTGCTGGGGGAGAGGTTTCATTCCTTCAAGCAGAGAGGCCGGCTCGGGCCATTTGCTATCAGCTCAGACTCCAGAGATGAAAGTCACATCGTACTTGAAAAGAAGAAGGGTGACAGAATCTAAAAGAAGGTAGGTCAGAGAGTGGTAGAGGCCGGGGATGGATTGACAAGGAATGTGGGTGAACCTCTCTGGGGTTAAGTGATTCTCCTCATATTAAAACATAAACTGCTTGGATGTATATTTGGCTAAACAAACCCTGGGAGAAAACGCAAGCCACAATAGCCATTGAAGACACTCCGCATGTATCTCTCTGGAATAATGTTGGTGTGAGGGACTCATACATGCCATCTGATGGGTTTGAACCCAAGTCTCACACAGTCCTTAGGTTGGGTGCTGCCATGATTGTTGTTGTTGCCACTACAACTGATATTTCATTTGCTGGGGCCACAAAGAAAGTGGCCAAGGGCCTGGTTCAGCCACCAGTCANACCAGTCATTTCCAGCACACTGGCTTGGGAAGCAAGCACTGGGTTCCACGGATGGATGTCTCCATGGCCAGCCATCTGCTCCGTGCTCATCACTCCAGTGTGGGATGCAGACAGAGATCATTACTCAGAGACAGAATCAATAATCTGAAATAAGGTAGATAGTTCACAGCTTTATAAACAAGCTCCTTAGTATTGATTAATTTATTCATTAATTCAACAATAACTTATTAGTGGCAAATTATATGGTGAACTATGTAGAAAGTTAGTTTTGGAGATGAAAAAGAGGGAGAAGATATTTTAGTACATAGATCTATGAGCAAACACCTGTCTCTGTCATTAAGTTATACTTCAAAAGTCACATAGATGTCTAATTGTAATATATCATTAATAAGTACAGGTTATGCCAGATGTGGTGGTGGCAGCACTTAGGAGGCAGAGGCAGAAGGATTGCTATAAGTTTGAGGTCAGTCTGATCTACAAAGTGAGTTCCAGGACTGTTATACAAAGAAGCCCCATTTAAAAAAAACTGATAAGAACAGATACTACACTTTATCTTAGCCAAAAGGCCGAGAAGTGATCACCTCTTTCGATAGCCACAAATAGCATAAAGTATCTTGGGGTAACTCTGACCAAGGAAGTGA
>LOEQ01003018.1:275724-286422 GCA_001685075.1 Bramus lutescens | reverse complement strand
CAGGCTTCCGCTGGTTATGAGCCCAGGAATGCCACCACCCGGACAGGCGCCTGCTTTTCCAGGCCAGCCTCCCGCTGGCCAGGGGAGTTATATTACAAGCTCTCGGGAGGGAGGTGATAGCAGCCTGGGTAGTTGAAGGAAAAGGGGTGAGGTTTCCAGTCATGCAGCTAGCAAGCTCGCCCCAGAGCTCTGTGCAGCTACCTAAGCTACGCAGCCTGGGTGGCTTCCTCCTCATGTTTTCCTCTCTGCCCAGCTCCGTCTCTCATCTACACAGCAGGCCCAGGAGCAGCAGAGGAAAGGGACGAGGAGTAGTTAGCGCTGCCACCACCACCACCCTCAAACCCTACCCATATCCTAACTTTTCCTGAGCTCAAGATGGGGGTTCAGACCCTTTGCTCCAAGGACTCTCAGCTTTCTTATTGGTAAGTGAAGGCAAACCTAACAACCCGAGACTCTCCTGGGAGTCCTCAGGGGATTTAGAACAGTGGGACCTGGAAGTCAGTACATGTGTGTAGTGTGTGTGTCCCTCCAGAGATCTCCATAGACCACAGGAACTCTGGGAAACTGGCTCATATTTTTGCTACTAAAGCAGAAACAACAAAATGCAAAGGTGCTACCAGGTACGGTGGCTCACACCTGTAACCCCAGCACTCAAAATGATGAGGTTGGAGGATCACAGGTTCAAGGCCAGTGAGGCAAAGCCTGGGACCCCTCTATTCCCCACAAAAGGAGAGATCCTTGGCCTCCTTGCTGTGGCAGCAGCAAACAGAAGGATATAGTTTTTATAGAACTGGGCGAGTTTAGAAATTCTCCAAAAGTTTTCAGAATAGATCTTGTTTTACTTTGAATTCCAATTTGAGTGATTCCAAAAGACCTGGCATTTCAGTGTGGGCTGGATGTTGGTTGCAGGAGTATCCAATAATATACAGTCTTACATAACGTAGAAAAATATACCAGGCGGTACTTTCAGGAACACACGAGCAGGTGCAGATGGAAGAGAAGAGAAGCAACAGAGACCGTCACTGTACCAGGGCACTGAGACACCCAGGGTATCCTGGGACATCGGGCCCTTCAGTTACCCTCCTCTTCATCCAGCCAATAGGTGTGTCACAGTAAAGCTCTCCCCCCACATCAATACTATTCAATCAAGTAACTGCAATGAAACCAACCAAAATCCTCTTGTGTCTATGTACTTTTCTTGCTTTGATTTCCAAACCTGAAGTCTGGATCCATGACCCCACCTCTTCCTGTTTCTCTTGGCATTGCTATCTCTGACTTTGGGCCCTCCTTAATCAGGGATGGTGCCAACCCTGTCCTTGAAGAAGACACCCTGGCAGCAGATGGTAAAGAGGCTTTGGTGTAGCTGAGATGAACCAAAGGACCCATTATCCCAGGAACCCAAGTGGCTTTTGACTCCACCTGCCAACAATCTGGAGAGAGAACACAAAATGGTCACAGTGAGAGGTGCCCGTTAGGCATCAGCAATCTGTCAGGACTCTACCGTATGCTCTGTCAGAACTCTACAGTATGCACCTTTGTGATCTTCAGGCTGGAGGTTGCAGGGACCAGGAGGCGTTGGGGACCCAGCAGCTGGAAAGTGTGTTATCATGATCTCTGCCTTCCCACCTGCCCCACATCAGTTAATGAGCCTCGCTGAGATTCTTTGCGAAATTAAAAAGAGAAGCCAGAGGAGGAGGTGGTGAGAGACAGCACCTCCATAGACTCAGAGTCAAATGCTATGACCCCGGTGTGACAGTGCCAACAAAAGAGGGGAAAGAATGCCAAGTAGAGCCCCTGTTTCCTACCATGATCACATCCCATTAGCAAGGGTTCTGTCACCAGGGTCACTTCCCGGAAAAAATAAAAGCAATACCCACACATCCTGCACTTAATACAGTGAGTGAGATCTCCCCACAGATCTGGCTAAGAGTAGAAGCCCCATGGCTCCTTCTGGGTTCTAGAACATTCCCTCCAGGTTCCTGAGAGCAGTCATGCACCTTGATTTAAAACAAACAGCATCACATATGAGCCTTGAAGAAATTGGGGAAGGGGGCTACAGGATGAAGGATCATTCAGGTTTGGAATTCCATATCTATCTAGTAAACTCTTTTAGGAAAGATGGACAGATCTTCTTGGATCTGCCTCCAGCTAGCTCTCTAAAACACCTGCCTGGAGCATGCTCTCATCACTGGGGCTGGTGTTGTGTTTTCTTGAATCACTGACCTGCCTTGCCTGTAAGTGCCAATATGTTGATTTGGTTGAAGTTTCTAGAAAGGAGAAACTGTCTTAAACATGTTGGGTTTTCTGATATTCTGAGTTCAGAGCTTGTGAGGAACTGGAACACAGAGCAAAAACAGTCTCCTTGTGGGTCTCTTGCTCTTCTTGTGCAGTTCCGTGAGGGGACTAGGTGAAAATAGCGAGGGTCCTGGAAGGCAGTGAATGGAGTCTAGAAAACAGCGCCTGGGTTTCACCCCCTGGATCAAAGTGCTGATGTGAACTGTAAAGTTCAGGAAGCCAAGTTGATAGCGGTGGGTCCTGTGCTTGGAAAATCCAGAATAGCCAGAGGAGAGGGAGGGAGGAAAGGGGACATGTCTATTCTGAGCAAAGGGCAAATGGGTAGGGCCGGCTGAGGGAGAGCCACCTCCAAGAGATACAGCCCCACTGGTGCTCGGTGATAGAGGGCAGGGTGACCAGGCTGTGACCAGAGAAGGAAGGAAGGCTCCAATTCCCAGCGGCACAGAAAGGGAAGCCCACTACCCAAACACTGAGGAAAACCCAGTGGCTGTATGGCTGATCACAGTCCTCGGGGGCTGGTAAGGAGACCCAGCAGCTTGTGCAGAGGGCGGACATAGACCACTGTGATCCCTTCTAATCCTGTAGGTCTATCAGATGGTGACAGAGAAACCCTGGCCTTACAGAGTCCCAAGTTTGCTCCGTTCCACTGAGTCCAGGTTCTGGGCCCATAGAGGGCAGCAACGCAGTACACTGAGGCATACTCTCCTCCCTTCCTCCTCTTTTTCTTTCTTCTCCTCCTCTTTCTTTTCTTCTTTAAAAGCCAATGACTTCCCATGAAGCCTTTAATTTTTAAATTTTGATTAATTTACTTTTACCATATCATATGCATGATAAAATGTGCTTCAGCCACACCTGTCATTCATTCTCTCTTAGCCCCTCCCCTTCTACTGTAACTCTTCTTCTTCCCAAGTCCCCTTCTCTGTTTGTATCTTTTAAAATGTCTTCACTGTTGAAAATTAGTTCCTGGATCTACAGTTATTCTGGATTATATTTGTCCTTCTGTTCCCTGACACCAGCAATACAGACACGCACACACATACATGCATGCATGCACACGCACACACACACATACATGCTTCATACTGTTAACACCCTGCAAAGCAACATGTCTACTCTCAGACATGTCATGATTGATATTTAGGGGCTGGCAAGATGGCTCAATGAATCAAATGCTTGCCGTCAAGGCTGACCATCTGAGTTCAATTCCCGGGGACTCCACATGGTAGAAGGAGAGACAGACTTCCACAAATTGTCCTCTGACCTCCACATGCACGCATGGTACACACACACACACACACACACACGCTACTTAAATCTTTAAAAGATTAACATTTAGACAAAATAGACAAAAAGAATAGAAGACCTAAAGCCTCTTTGCAACTTTAAATTGCAAGAGATACAGTTCTTTTCATTGGTTCCCTTCAAATCTGAACCCTACGCCTCCAAGAGGGAGGGGATGAAGGGTGGGTATCTTTCTAGCTGTCGTCTCTGCTCCTGCACTGGCAAGGCCTTGCATGCTCACCAATCAGACTGAAAACCTCAGAAGAAACAGGGTGATCAGGATGTAGAAACCAGCATGGCTGCCTTTGAGAAAAAGATGGGACAGAACCCAGGGCAGGTACAGTACTATATCCACAGTTCCCAAGATTGTCACACTCTCCTCCAGAGATCCTCTTGCTGAGCAGGGCCCTGTCACCTGCACCTGCTTAAAATGAAACTCAGACAAGAAGACACAAACGGGAGGAGCTGGTCGGCCTGGAAGCTGTTTTCCAGCCCTGAGGTGAAAGGAGGGGGTGCGAGCACCGGGGAGAGTCTCCAGGCTTGCCCAGGCACCTGTGTCGCCTTGGGAACGTCATCCTGCCTGCCCTTTCCTCATCCCCTGTGCAGCGTTGGCCCAGCACACAGCCACATGCCCCTGGCCAAGGAGAACCCAGGTGTGGCTCCATACCAATTCCAGAAAAATGAGCTCCCCAGACACAAAGGACACCTCTTCCCCAAGAGTAGCTGGCAGCTCATTCCTTCACAACCTAATCCTAGCACATCAGGTACCTGCTCTGTCCTCATGCCACTGTGACACCTTGGGGTGAGGAGAAAATGGTACTATGAGCTCAAGGACCACAGTGCTAGTCACACAGAGAAGGAACAAGAGCAGCGATGGAGTGGAACCCCACTTCTGCTGAAAGATCCATGATTGGATTGAAAGTATTGAAGACCCCAAGGCAGAGCCTCTAGGTCCCCCAGGAACACTTGGTCACAAATATTCCAATCCCAAAGGCTACCACAGTATTTCCGGTCTTCTGATATGCGGGAGCTCCCAAAACAACACCCCTCAGGTCAGCACTCGCTCTGAAAGCCACACGAAATCACTTCAGAATCTGTGCCTCCTATTGGAAACTGGGATCCCCATTCTGGAGGACAGTGAGGAAAATGAGCTTTACCTGAGGTAGCCAGAGAAGTCACCTAAGAGAGGAGGAGAAAGGGATGGCCACTCAGTCAAGTTGTGTCGAGTGACAAAACCTCCACAGAGAGGCCTGTGCAGCCAGAGTTGCAACCTGAAGACCCAGCCTAGGTTTCTGAGGTTGTGTGGGAATGGGTAGGTGTGTAGGAATGCAGTAGAGGGCTGGGGGAGGGGCCGGGGAGCTCCACATGAACAGATGGTACAAGGGTGCCCAGCCCAGGGAGTAGACTTGACGTTTCATGCCTGTTTTGCCTGAAAGCAGGTGCTCCTCTCATCCATCTTTGTCAGTGCCTATGTGTGCACACATCTGTGTAGGTACACATGCATATGGAGATCAGGGGCCGACATTAGGTGTCTTCCTCAACTGCTTCTCCTCATTATTTCTTTGAGACAGCATCTCTCACTGAACATGGTACCTATTGGTCTACACTGGCTGACCAGCCAACTCCAGGGATCCTCCTGTCTCTACCTCCCCAGTGCTGGGATTACAGGCACATGCCACCATGCCCAGCTTTTACAAAACTCAGGTTCTCATGTTTACATGCCAAGCATTTTTATCACCTGAGCCAATTCTCCAACCCCCTTCTCTTTTCCTTGGTTTTGTTGTTTCCTGGGAGGCTGGCCTCTCTAAATTGTGTGATCTGGGCCCTTAGCTTTGAGTTGGATACAGGTGCTGACTCTAGAACCTAGGAGAAGGAAGACGCCATGGTGTTGTTCCTCTGCAATGCTGTGTTTGCTGGTGACATGTCCCTTCTGATGAGCTGTGTCCTTTCCCAAGCTGTGCTCACCACTGACACATCTGTTCCCTTCCTTCAGCTCAAAGCCGCAGGTAAAAGCAACTCCTGGCTGCTGCCAGGGCTCCTGGGTACTTCGTCATCCCCTTGTTGATTTCCTTAATCTGTTCATACTTTTGTTAATAGTCCCTGCAATTACTCCTTTGAATGGGCCATCTGTTTCCTGCCAGGATCGCAGTCAAGTAAATTTGGGGGACATGTTTGAAAATTTGCAATGCTTATTAGCATCTTAAGGCTCCAAAAAGTCCTGCAATAAAGAAACTTTTTAATTGTGTGTGGCCCATAAAATGCCGTTTTCACAGTTTCCGTTAACCCCGATGGAGTGTAAGGGAAGCTGCTGTGTTACTAGGGTTATGACAGGCACACAGTTTCAAGGACAGCTTTCCCCTGGGAACGATGGGTCAGGAAGAACCACAGGCCAGGAAGGAGCCATAGATAAGATCCAGGCACGGAGCTGCACGACATTTGGGTCATAGCAGTGGGCAGGAAGGAGCACAAACATGCTGTGTGGTGTCTTCCGTCCTGCCATGGTGGCACACGGCAGTCCCTGATACTGCCAAGGAAAACACAGCCTCTAGGATAGAGAGTTTCATGACTCAGCACTTGTACCCTCTCCCATAATCATATTATACTGTTTTGTTTCATTAGAATTCTCATTGAGGACATGAAAATACTATCTACCACCCTGAAAGTCAATAGGGCCCAGAAATAGAAGAAAATCTGCCCTTTCGATGCACACAGTCCCTTCCTCTTAGTGGAAGTCCAAACCACAAACGCTTCTGATGAGAAAATGTCAGATTTTGATAACAGTGACGACATGTTATTAAAAAGTAACTAAAATGCTGAGGGCAATTAATGAGTAAGGCCTCTGTCTCCTGTTAGCATGGAATCACATTTTTATTAGTAACAATCTTGGTCAATGTCTCCTCAGTCTGTCAATAGGACTTTTACCGTATCCTTCAATAAAACTGCTGGCTGCCCTGTTCTCCAGAGCAGTGCCAAACTGAATAAACCAAGTCACCCCAGTGTCCCCTTTCCTTACTGGGGCACAGCATAGGACCCTACAGAGGCCTCATCCATCCTGTTTTCCTGTATTCACAACTGCCTAAGACTTTTACATTTTAATGAACTTTCACAGACATCCAAAGATAGAGCCCAGAACCCCAAGGCCCAAAGTGATGAGTGACAGAGTTGGCCCATTCAGTTCTCCATTATTTGGGTCCAGAGGAAGCAGAGGACTCCAGGAAGTGTGTCCTGTAGGGCTGGAGTCACAGACAGAGGCTGATGCTGGGAGCCGGGCCATTCTCTTGCCAGCGGTCAGCATTCTGAATCAGGAAGAAAACGGGAAGGAGCCTGTTCTTTCTTCCTTTTCGCATCTTTTAGGACATTCATTTGTTTATTTGGGATGGGGTCCACACATGTGATATGGAGGCCAGAGAACAATTTGTAGGAATTGGTTCTCGGAAAGATCCCTTTCCTAAATGTTTTAGAAGTTTTGTGAACTACAACCCTCCTGGAGAGGAAAATGTCAGCTTGGAAAACATGATGATGGTTTCTGTTGGGTTATAGATCTATCTTTTGTCCTCTCCCAGGAATCATGCCCCCCCACACACACACACATGCACACACGCACGCACATCCCTCTCTGGAGCAGCGTTGACAAAGCCCACCACAGCTTTCCCTTTGCCCCACATCTCAAGACAACTTTGAAGTGTATCTTGATTTTCAGCAGTGCCTTCTGGCACAAGCAGGTCACGTGATGAGGAGCACGCCTTCCCCCAACCTGAAAACCAAGAGACAGGAACTCTCTTTGTCTAATATAACTAAAGTCCTCTCTCCCTTCAAGACCCCCCCCCTTCCCACCGCAAGGCCTGTGGTCATGAGGCTCTCTCTGTTAAGCAAGCTCAGCTGAAGGGTAGTTCCACTTTGGCCCATTCCTCCGAACCTGGTTTCTTTTGGATTTCTAACAGTTTCCAATATCAGGTCAGACGTGGGAGTTCAAGAGAACTGGTTCCCTGCAACTCTAAAGAGTGGGCCTGGAATACAGAATCGAAATGGTCTTTCATCACCTATAACAGGGGTACCCTCTAGAGGAGAAGGTTACCCGTGTGTAGAGGCCAAGTGGGGGATGATGGCTGTACAGGAATTCTCTGAACCTCCCACTTAATTTTCCTATGACCCCAAAACTCCTGTCCATAATAAAGCCTGTTAAAAGGAGAGACGTGGGCTCAGTCTTCAACAAGTCGAAGACAAGTACTGCATCTGTGACAACTCTTATTTAGAGAGCTGGTAATAGCAGTGCGATCTGTCTGTCACTGTGGGTTCAACCTGTATTCCAGCAGACTGCAGCTCGCTCTTCACAACGTTCCCAAGCTGAAGGACGGCAGACACCGCTAGTGATCCCAAAGCACATTGTGCCCATGATAGCACAGGACTAAGAAGCTCTGGCCCTTTCAGGAAGAGTCTGTTTCAGTTCCTGAAAGGATTTGACACCATTTCCTGCCGTGAAGCCTGTAAGAATAGTCTACTCCATTCTTCTCGAGAAAGTAAGTCCATGTTTAAATTCTCGATCTTGATACAGAAGGAGATTCGGTGAGATAGGAAGAACAATCAGACTCTTGTAGAGATCTCTTCAGGAGTTGGAAAGGGCTTGAAGACGGCAGCTGTGAGAGTCAGTGCCAAAGTACGATGCCCTTTGCTGGCAGAAATTTTCAGGTGCCACAGGAGTCAACTTACTCAAATGTGCATGCAGACACACTCATGCGTGAGCACACACAACCCTTTTAAAGAAGGAGGCATCTACAGGAAGAGTGACAGTGCTCCTTCTAGCTGCCAGACAGACCACAGCCTACACTGCCCAGATATGGATGGTGAAGGGAAATGAGCCTTCAGTTCCAACCCTAAAAGCAATTTTCCTTGTCAACTTCTACATCATTAAGGTACATTAGATAGTACACATCAGATGGTTGCTTAAAACTGGGGTTGATTTGCCGGATGGAGATGGTGCACACCTTTGATCCCACCACTCAGGAGGCAGTGGCAGGCCAAGCTCTGTGAGTTTCAGAATAGCTGGGGCAGTTACACAGAGAACCCCTGTCTTGAAAAACAAACGCTTGTCCAAAGCAACTTGGAGGGAAGTTCTAGCTAGAATGCAGTGTGAAAGGATCTGGGCAGCTGTATCCGGATGGCAAGGAGGAGCCTCACTCCACCCCATCAGAAATCAACCTTCACAGGCTTGCCTCTGCCTCTTCCTTCTTGGAGCGCCATCTCTGGTGGACTCCACCGTACCGGCCTGAGCTGGTGTCAGTGCCCACAGAGAGATGCTCCCTGGGTGAAGTCCAGAGCTTGCAGGAGCTGTCCTGTTTTCAAGAGAGAGGCAAACATATGTTAGGAAACATGGAGAATGTCTCACAGCAGGATCAGAGGAAGGGCAAGAGAAGGGATGGCAATCGGATGCCTGGGTCTAGACACTTCGAGGATCATATTTTCAACAAGTGATTTTCCATCCCTCACTAAATGGCCTGTGAGGGTCACCAAGATGGTTCCTCAGGCACCAGGAAAAATACAGGCATCAAGTCTATTCCAGAGGGGGTTTCCTCCCTGGGGTCTGCATACTGGTTCCTCTGTTCTAAGCTGAGCATGAGAACTTGAATTCCTTGATCTATTGAAATCAACCCATCTGGGTGCTCCCGCAGTCCCCACAGAGGGCCGGGACACTGTCCTCACTGGATCAAAGGTGACAATACAGTCTTTTCCTCAGGAAACCCCTCCTTGATTGCCCCCAAACAATCTTCCCTTCCAACACAATACATTTTCCTTCACAATGTACTGTGAGCATAATTAACCAGCTAATCAAATTGTGAGCTGCACATCCATTTAGCGTTTGCCTCTCTGCCATTGCAGAAATATTGCAGTGGGTGCACTGGTCCATTACCAGCTGAGTTTCTCCCCATCCACAAGAACAGGCACTGGTACTCAGCTGGTGCCCAGTGTCTACTCACTGAATGAATGAATGAAGGATGGCATTATTCCCCCAAGAGCATGCTGGGAAACAAGGGCCGGGTACTGCCTCTCATTGCTGTTAACCCATCCCCGGTGTTGCTTAGTGACAGTGAGTGGCACAGTAGGAACAAAGGCTCAGGGATGTTACTGGGACATCAGACCTGCCGCGTACAACTGTGTGACACTGAGAATGTTGTAATACCACTCTTCCTCAGTTGTCCTGTCTGTGAACTGGTAGAGTGGCAGTGCCCACTTCAATGACCCAAGTAAGCTGAATGTTGGCAGAAAAAAAATGGCAGTTGGGAGGGTTTTCGCTAGGAAGGAGGTGCCTCCAAGAAAAACATCCAGCTTAGTATGCCAGGCAAGTATGGACAATGCTCAAACCAGGGGAGGGACCATGGAGTAAGCACCTCAACTCCTGAGCCTAACTAGAGCAGATAGATAAGATTGTGGCAATTTCTTGAAGCATGCACAGGAGGGATTTGGAGTGAGGGAGGGGTGCTGACTTAGCATTAACCCCCTACTTCACACAAGCTAGAATCACACACATTTAGGTAACATAATTGTCTTTGCCAAATTAGTCTGTGGAGGTGTCTATGCGGGATTGTCTTAACTGATGTAGAGCCCAGTCCTCTGTGGGCACGATTATTTCTGGCAGTACAAAGAGCTAGTTACACCAGAGCCTGTGAGCCAGACAGGAGCAAGCCAGCAGGCAGCATTCCTCCATGGCTCCTGCCTCCTGGTTCTTGCCCTTCAATCCCTTCTCTGACTTCCCTTGTGATGACCTGGAAGTGTAAGCCAAATGAACCTTTCTTCCCCAAGTTGCTTTGGTCAGTGTTTTATCACCGCAAAAGAAAGGTAATGGGAGTAGAAACTCATTCAACAAAGGTAGCGATGTTCCCTAGGCAAACCCAGAAAAGCAACCAATGAGTCACCAGGTCCAAACCACAGAGCCTGGTGTGGCCCCTTCCTCCAGGAGACCCCATGAGATCCTCCCCACCCAGTCTCATTCTCGTCTCCCACTGTCAAGGTCCAGGAATGGGGGATGTGTCCGTTCTTCAGATGTGATGGCTTCTCCAGCAGATACTCATCCAAGCCTCTCTGTGGGCCTGGGGACAGAAAAGTGGACAGGCAGGTGACCCAAGGACC
>LOEQ01003018.1:259583-275638 GCA_001685075.1 Bramus lutescens | reverse complement strand
TGGCCCATTATATCTAGCCTCTTCTTGGCTAACTCTCTAATCTTGATTAGCCCACTTCTATCAATCTGTGTACCACCACTAGGTGGTGGCTTACCAGGAAGATTCTAACCTACGTCCATCTTGGGCCAGAGCTTCATGCGTCTCTCTGACTCGGCTTTTTTCCTCCCAGAATCCTGTTCTGTCTACTCCACCCACCTAAGGGCGGTCCTATCAAAAGGCCAAAGCAGTTTCTTTATTAACCAATGAAAGTAACACATAGACAGATGACCCTCCTACATCAAATGTCCTCCCAGGAAAAGAAAAGGCTAAAATCCAAGGGAGACCAGAGAAGAAACTTATCCCCTGGAGAAAGATTTACAACTGGTTCATGGACCTTGCAGGAGACTTAGGGAATTAGACAACAGTGGACAGAACCCATATCTGGGTGACCTGCTTGGTTATGCATGTCTCTTGCTTTCTATTTAAACTTTACCCTCAAGACAGGACCCTGAAGATGGACTTTGTAGGGGATTGCTTAATCTCTTAGTCCTACTGCCCAGTGTGGTCACTTTGACGAAACTTCCCTTCTCTGCTTTTCACAATTAATTTGGTTCTTATGCTTGAAGGGACCCCACTCTACCCCGTCCCCACCCTCCTGTCTGTAGCTTGTCCTGAGGAAGTCTGTAGATGGAGACCCCAAAATCTCAGAGACTGCTTCCAGACCCAGGTGGAGAGCCACACACTAACTCAAACATGAGTACCCGGTGGCAGCCGGACTTTCCAGCCCCCTCCTCCCTCTCGACGGCAACAAGTGTGGGGCTTCCCTTTTTCCCCCCAGCAGAGAAGCAGGCCACTGCAAAGCAGCTGGCAAACAACCGAACACCTGTGTGCCAGATAGTACAGCTGCGGTGGGAAACGTGATCCATCTGCGGCGCCTGTCACATGCCTCGTCCAGTTGTTGTGCTCCGGCAGGTTGGAAGAGGATCCACTGAAGAGGAAGAATGTCAGAGCCCAGGCACCCATGGCTCCTTTCCCCTCCCCACCCTTTCCTCCCACCCCCAGAATTTTCTTCTCTTCTTTGGCACTCGGCTTTTCCGGCTGAGTTTGCCTCTCGCTAATTCCCCAGCAGTAGCGTTGATGTCTCTCCTAGCAACGCACGCTTCAAGGCAACAATAAAGTTTCTTAGCATGCTCTGAGTGCGTCTCCTCTTCAGAGCAGTTGTTTAACTTCCTGCTCCAAGAACTGCACATCTGGCTGAAACATTTGTGGGTTATCCTGAAAGCTGGGGTGCCTGGGAGACACCCTGGGGAATCCTGTAGTTGGCTCAGTGTCTCCCTGCGCCCACCCACCCTATTCGAATTCCCAGGATTTTCATCTGCTTTGTGAAGATGTGTTTATTTTCTGGTCGGAATCATTTTGAGGGCTTTGGTTGATGTTCATGATCAGCCTGCTTGTGGAGAGGGGAAGATGGGACATTGTGTGGGTGTTTAAAAGGTGGGCAGAAAAAGACACAGCAAGCAGAGAACCAACTGCTTCTGGGTATGAAGTCCCGAAATGTCTTTCCCAGAAAGTGGCTTTGCAGGGAGGGGCATCACGGTGCCACTCTTCGCCAACAAGAAGGCGCTGAGCCTGATGGACAGAAAAAGACAAAATCCGACATGACAGAGAACTCCTTGAACAAGGTCACCCCAATGTCACACGCTTTGCGATACTTTTTACTGTATCAAAAGATGGTTTGGTCTTGAGATTGGCAAAGGAGGATTAAGTGGGGAAAGGCACCTGTCACCTAACAACCTGAATTTGACTACCAGGACCCACACAGTAGAGGGTGAGATCTCATTCATGCATATTATCTTCTCTCCTCTACACATGCACCACGTCATGTGCATGCACACACACACACACACATACACACACATAAATAACATTTCCACCTCATCAAGACTGTCATTGCACACAAAAAATACCTAAACTAACAACTCAAATGCCATATCAATTGTCATATTTATTCATTATGCCAACCGAGAGATATTTATTTCTTAACTCAATCACCTAAGTTTTACTACCTTATTTAATATTTCCATTATTACCTTCCATTTATAGATAAAAAGTTGAGGTTCAAAAAAAAGCCCAATTTCTCAAAGTACTGTAACAGTAGGATCTGAACCCAGAATGCAGAGGTGGACCTCAAAGTGAATGTGCTAGCTGGAACTCGGGAAGGTTCCCCGCATTGTCCCAAAGCATCCCGTCTGGCTGAAGTGGAGGTAGGTGTGTAGCGGACTTGATACCTGACCCTAACATGCTCAGAGCTTGAGGTCTAAACCTCCAAAGCTGCCACTTCTCTCTCCTGTCCACTGAAAACAAAACGGATATTATAATGCAGGAGATCAGTTCGCGCATGCCTCGAACTCAGTTCTTGCTGTTGCTGTGTCAAGAAATCACAGAGACTCTTATCTGCTGGTCCCACTGCTCCCCTGGCCTCGCGACATCTCCAGAGTCAGGTCTGTCACCACTCTGGGTGGCTCTTCCTTGGTCCTATACAAAATGCAATTTTCACTTGCCCCTGGAAAATCAATATGGAAAGGCTCTAATTCTCCAGATTTCGATTTTTCAATGAAACGCCACGGGATTGTAGCCAAAATGGTGCCCCTGCACCACTGTCAGTCTGGGAGGAAACTCAGCAAGGATTTCAGAGGAAAAGACCAACTTTGCCATGGCTCCTTGCACGACTCGCTGGATTAGAAAGGGAGAAAGCGATGCATCTGTGCTGGATTTAAAAGGCCCCTTCAAGGAAAAACTTCTAGGCTCAGAGGGGCACCACGCTTGCAATCCCAGCATTTGGGAGGCTGAGGTAGGAGGATTGCTAGAAGTCCCCAAGGAAAGCATCCTTGGGGGACTCCTTAAGGTGTCTGGCTTATTGCAGGCGCTCCCTAGGGTGAGCCTCCTGCCTGCCTGTTCCTGCCCTCTCCCCTTTGGAACACAGTGTTGTTAGCGAGGGCTACTGTGAACGATTCAGTCCCTACTCTGGACCTCCTAATTCAACCAGGAGAGTGCCACACTCAGTCCCTACTCCAACAGTCCCCAGGCTCTGCCACAAGAGACCCTCCAGAGCAAAGCTACCAAGGTTCCACATTACCACGTCTCTCTACTGCTATTTTGACACTGAGTGGGGCGGAGGCGAGGAGGGGGGAAGAGGGGGAAGAGGGGCAGCCTCTGCTGAGACCTTGCCCTGTTGCATCATGTGAGCTGAGCTGCGCATGTCTATGGAGAGCTCTGCCTGAGCCAAGGGCAGCAGGCAGCACCACCATCAGAAGTGTGAGTCCCAGCCAGCCCGCTGTCACGTGATCCTGGGTGGATCTGCAGCTTCTGGGTACTTCACTGTTCTCAGCTGTTAGACAGGTTACTAATAGAGGCACGCTTTGACCCAGCAGCATGGCCCAGCAAAACGAAGCCGTCCTGACCAGTTCAATGATGGGACAAAATAAGAAGGAAGGACGAGAACGAGAAATCCACAGAACACTGAACTTTATTATGCCAAGCCTCTGGGCCTCCTAAAACAAAAGGAGATATTTAAGACCACACCACCAGCTTGCAAAGGCTAACCCAGCGCCTGCCCCTGAGCACTACCTCAGCCCCTAGGACCAGTTTCCCTGTCAGTCCCCAGTAACTTTCAAACCTGAACCTAGAGCTTTAATGGAAGGCAGGCTCTGGAGAGGGAGGAAAAGCAAGGCCGGGTTGGCTAAGGAGCCACATGTAGGATGAAATGATGTCAGAAGACACATGGGGAGCCACCAGCTGCTGGGCTCTCTTGGTCCATGTCTGCTCCAGCAGGCTCATGACGCTTCCGGGAAGTCAGGCTGACTGGAATGGAATCATCAGAAAGAGTAGAAGGCCTCTGGGCTAGTTCAAAATCCCGGGAGTGAGGGCTGGGGTGCAATTCATTGAGGTGAGGGCTTGTCTTGCATACACAAGGCTATAGGTTCCAAACTGAGAAAGGAAAGTACCTTAGGGCTGCATCATAGGAGAATTTTGGAGCACAGAGGCTGTGTTTATGGGATGAAAGGGTACAGGCAGACACGATAGAAAAAAAGAAACCAAGTGACTTGGGGTTTTTTCTTCTTTTTTTTTGGATCACACATAATTTTAAAAAGAAAGAAATTAACTTTATCAGAAAGACAGTGACACCGCTCAGGGCTTCCTTCTCAGAGCAAAGGTGGTTCTATTTCTCACCTGTGTGTAAATCTAAAGTCCCTCCCCAGAGGGCCCTAGACAGAGGCCAGCCCATGGCCTTGGAAAGCAGAACTTCTTGCCCCAGGCAACAATGGGAGCTTTGAACACCAGCGGTAAGTCCCTGTGAGTCAGTCACAGGGGTTGGCCCCTGCCTCACCAGGGTTGCGTTCCATGCCCTCCCTCTCCTAGCCTTAATGAGAAGAATGAGCCTGAGATGTGGCTTGTGGGTAGAGTAACCGGGGGCAGTTTTCATTACAGAAGACCCTGAGCTCGACACCGGCTCTGTCTTACAGTTATCGCTGCATCGATCTTTAACAAAGAATTAGTAAAACTGATCGTACCTAATGTTCGTGAAGGGGCTACCATGTTTCATGCTTTCAAATGCTCCCAAGCTAATCTCATAAGCTCCTTTCATGCTGTTATTGCATCCTTGTTGCTACTCAGAAAGCAGAGTCAAGTATACTGAGGCACATGACACCCACCGCTTAGATGGGTAGGAATTGAGGTGGAATTTAAATTCATTTTTGAGTTAGCCTTGGTGATTTATGCCTGTGATACCAACACTTGGGAGGCTAAGGCAGGAATGAGTTTAAAGACAGCCTGGTTACATAGTTAGTTCAAGCCCAGGGTGGGCTATAGACTGAAACTCCGTCTTCAGAAAATAAAATAAAAAATAAACAGTAAATCAACTCATTTCCATCTGAATTTAATCCCTGAGGCGCTAGGTCCCAAATGTGCTGCTGTTCCAAAACTCAGGGCACAATGCTGGATTCCAACAAGGATATACACACATAGCTCATGCACAGCCAGGGCATCATTTAAGTCTAGTGGGAGCCGGTTGCAAACTCCTCCCCTCCCCATCAAAATCCCAACTACTCTGGAAGCTGAGGTAGAAGAATTGCTTGAGTCCAGAAGTTTGAGGCCAACCTGCATAACCTAGCAAGATTTCATTTTAATAATAAATTAATAAATAGAGGCAAGTGGGGAGCCTACATAGAGAACAGAAAGGGGGGGTGGACCATTAGACGCAGGAATGGCCTGTAACAGGGAAGAAGGAAGGCTTTGCACAGCAGACGGAACATATGCCAAGCCAAGGCATTATGGGTTATTACTGTCGTGTGTGTGTGTGTGTGTNNAACATCATATAAGATGAGTGTAGGAAAGAGGAGCTGTGTGTGTGTGTGTGTGTGGCCAACTGGAGATAAGACTGCTCTCCACTGGAGCAGAACGGGCCATTTGGTGAGCAACTGCCACCTAATGAGTACTTACACTGACCCAGACCCTCTGTGAGGCACTCACTATAGAGTTCTGGTCTTAATCCTTAGAATGTGCTGTTTTGCAGAGGGGTTAAGCAGGCTGGGGCCTCCTCATACTTCAGAGACTTCAGAGCTCAGACCATGTTCAGGCTGATTCAAAATCCACTGTCTGCTCAGGGAAGATGGTTTAAAGCATTTGCTGCATAAGATGAAGAAAGACCTGGGCTTCAGATCTCCATGATCCAGGTAAAGCTGGATATGGTTAAAGACTTGCATATAATTTCAGCCCCCCGGGTGGAGACAGGAGAATTCCCAGAAGTTTACAAATCAATTAGCCTGGAAAGTAGCAAACAACAAAGAAACCCTAGCTCTAACAACCTGAGGTTGTCCTCTGACCACCACATGTGTGCTGTGGCACATGCGTACCTGCATTCACACGTGGGAAAGCATGCGCACGCATACACACACACACACACACACACACACACACCCCGGAGGAAAGAGGAAGAGAAGGGAAGGGAAGAGAAGTCTGGAAGGAGCCTAGAGGTCAGGCTACTCCCCCCCCCACCCCAACAGAGCACACACACAGGGAAGAGTATGGGGCTCTGTCCCCACCTAAAGCCCTGCCACTGTTTATGGAACCACATTGTAAAGTCATCCTCTGAACAAAGGTTCCCACTCACAGCAGCCTGTGCCCTTAGGCTGGGCAGGTGTGTCCAGACCAGCTATGGGCAGCATCTGTACCCAGGGCGACCATGCCGGGCATCTTCTGCTTGCCTGTCTGCCCCACATCACTCAGTTGGACTCACCACGCCATGTGCGGGGCCACCTGCTGTTGGCCACTCTTGGCCCACGTCCACCCCAGCAGGCTGTGTCACATCCAGCCCCATCAACATCAGCAGATGGGCTCCGCTCTCCTCTCACCGAGCTGGTCAGCGGGGCTCTGCTCTCACCACCTTAGGCTCACGAGTGATGTCGGCAGTGGTCAGGCTACTCAGGTGTGGGACTGATGCTCTAATCTGTCCAGGCTCAGAGCCAGGAAGACCCCAGAGTCATTTTCCTCCGCACAGTTTCCCTCTAACCTGTAGGATGTGAAGTGTGAACTTACAGCCCCGGAAGCCGGCACTGACTGAGCAGATACAGGTTCTGGAGAATGAGAGGACGCGAGAGAGTTTACACATCTTCATAATGTAAAAGGCTTTGTGTGCTCACCATAATGTGTAATCTTGTTTGCTGTAAGTGAGTATCTGAAAATCTCAATCCATTTGCATCAACTTATATCAAATTAATCCAAACATTTTAAAATTATCTTACATACAGTGAAAGCACATAGACAAATAGGAGAGAGGATCCCAGGATCCCTGCATGCACTACACATGCACATCCAGCAGTCTCCTGGGTAGACTAGAGAGACGGCTCAGTGGTTAAGAGCATGTACTGCTCTTGCTGAGGACCTGAGTTCAGTTCCCAGCACGTCAGTCAACTCAGAGCCACCTCTAACTCCAGCCATGGTGGTTAACTGCAAAAATAGACACACACACACACACACACACACACACACACATGTTCAAATAATAAAAAGGAAATAAAATTAATGAATTACTCTCAAAAGAGAGCATCCTGATGTTCACCCTCATGTCGTCTGTGGTGCTCCTCAGAGGTGGAATGCTGAGTAGATGTGTTTTTCTTTATCCATATTCTATTCTATATTGTAGGGAAAGGTCTAGAAAGGGAAGGTAAATACACAGAGCCCCTTCCTGGGGGAGCCATTTCGTGAGACTGACATCTGGGCGGAGTTCAACATCTCGAAAGCCTGATTCACCTACACACCGCTCTCAGACTTCAGCCCAAGCTGTGCCCCTGAGTGCTTGGTACAACTCACCCAAAACAAGAGTTCCCTGAAGCCTTGTGTGACTCTATACAATCACATATAGCTCATATAGTAGTGCTCCACAGTCTATTATTTAGACATAAAAGTGTCTTGGTTATTTATTATCGACAGAACTAACACTTTGGGGAGATGCTGCAGACTCATCCTGTGGCAATCCCCACACCCAGTGAGTTCAAATCAGAATTCTGGGAACTCTTAGAATCTCTATTAGTCCCCTTTTCTAGTTGTAGAGGGTTCTGGCGAAGGATGCCCAGCTCCTTAAACTTGGAAATGCAAATCAGGTAAAGTTAAGATGGTCCCATTTCAAATGCATCAAAAATTCTTCAAGATGGGCTAGTCTAGAAACTGATAGTCTTAGTAAGAATTCCATTCCAGGATCTGGGATGTGGCTAGTGGATGAAGCACTTGCTGATCAAGCCTAAGGACCAGAGTTAGAATCCCCAGAACCCATCTGTCTTAATCGCTGTTCTAGTGCTGTGAATAGATACCATGACCATGTCAACTCTTATAAAAGAAGACATTTAAGTGGGAGCTTCCTTACAATGTTAGAGGGCTAGTCCGTGATCATCATGGCAGGAATCAGACAGGCATGGTGCTGGAGTAGTAGTTGAGAGTTTTACATTCTGATCCACAGGCAGGAGAGAGACAGAGACATAGACAGAGACTGGGCCTTGTTTGGGCTTTGAAAACCTCAAAGCCTACTCACATTGACACTCCTCCTCCAACAAGTCCATACCTCCTAATCCTTCCCAAAAAGTTCTGCTAATTGGGGACCAAGCATTGAAACATGACTCTGGGAGATGGGGCATTCTCATTCAAACCACCACAGCATATAAATGGTAGGTGTGTGTGGTGGCCCTCTTGTAATGGCAGCACTCAGAAGTCTGATACACACACCTGCACACACACTTGCACATACATGTATCCATACATATATGAATGCACACACACACACATACAAAAACAAATCCACTCCCTTTCTTCAGCGAGCCTGTATTCTGGCTTTCCACAATTTGGTTTTGGTTTTGGTTTTTGATTTGTAGTGCTGGGGTTTAAATGTAGGGCCTTTCACATGCCAGGCAAGAGCTCTCTCCAAAGATGCACCCCTAACCCTTCTAGCTCTCATCTTACGTCTGGTCTGGTGAACTTATTTAGTTTTAGAAGGACTGGTTTGACCCAGTTGTACTGAAGAAGGATCCAGACAAGGATTCATGGACTTTAACACAAATAATCATTGCATTGGAATTCAGCTTAGAGATTTGCTGCATGCCTCACTCAGGACAAGCAAACTTCCTCCAGAATTGCTTAACCCTCTGAGGAGACTTTTATAATAAGTCTGGTCAACTTGTATTTGTTAAATAATATTGGGAATAAATTAATGAAATACTCATAAGGACATCTGTTGCTGTTCCTTGTGCTTTCCTCCTATCTGACACAGGGTCAAAGCCATGTTGTGTAAACCAAACATATATAACACCCTTTGGGGGTGCTGGTTTTTGAGTAGTCAATACAGAAGGACTAAGTCAGGCAAATGCCTATAGCCGCAACTGCTAGGAAGGATGAAGTGGGAGCCTGGATTGAGCCAAGAGTTCGAGGTCAGGGTGGGCAACTTAGCAAGACCTCATCTCAGGAAGACAAAGGAAATACAAATTGCTTTTGACAGAGAAAGAAGGGGGAAGAGAAAGAGAGAACACTGAGGAGAGATGCAGCCAGTGAAGGTCCTGAGCTGTGCTTGTCCTACACTTGCAGGATGTGGTATCTGGAATTGCTTGGTCTTAGCAGAAAGAAACATGGAACAGATCAGGAAAAATAATCTAAACTGTAGTTTTAGGCCACAAGTATACTGTTTTGGAAGACATGAAAACAATTGCTAAGTGAGTTTGACTCCTGGTTTCTGAAAGAACATTCCTTTGGATCAGCATTAGTTAGGGATGAATGCTTTCAGGGCTAATGACGGGGCTTGGCAGAAGTCACTGCTGTTAAGTCTGACAACCCAACCTGTGTTCAATCCCTGGGACCCACACTAATAGAAGAACCAACCCCTATTACACTCTGACCTGCACATGTGCACCACGGAACACGAACATATACCACACACACACACACACACACACACACNACACACACACACACCACCACCACCACCACCACCACCACCACCACCACCACCACCCCCACACCAAAACAAATAAATAAATTAACTAAGGTAATAAATAATTTAAGCATGCTTTCTTTCACAAGTCACAGAAAATGGAGCTAGAATGGCTGAAAGAAATAAGCCCAATTCTTTTCTAACAGTAAGAAGTGTGAAGGTTGCTATTAGGTCCGGGCAGAGCACCAGTGATGGGAGACCTAGGTTCTGTCCATTATTCTGTTCCTCACTACATTCTGAACCTAGTCAGGACTTCCTACACAATTGCTGGATGCCACCTTGATGTAGAATGTCGTTCTGTATGCTATGAACATGCATTGCTTTTATTGGTGGATGAATAAAGCCATTTCAGCCAAAGGCCAGGAAAAAGACAGCTAGACAGGAAATCCAAACAAAGATGCAGAGAGAAGGAAGGTGGAGTTAAGGAAATACCATGTAGGCACAGAAGGAGTAGCATACCGGAGCATCACTGGTAAGCCACAGCCTTGTGACGATACACAGATTAATTGAAATGGGTTAATTTAATTGTGAGAGCTAGTCAGAAATATTCCTGAGCCATTGGCCAAACAATTGTAAGTAATATTAAGCCTCAGAGTGTTATTTCATAAGTTGCTGCAGGTACTGTGAGCGGGAAAGAAACTGGTTCCGGGGGACCCATGGAACAGAGAAAAACATTCAATTCTGGATCTTTTGACATCTGTAGTTCCAGGCTGTCCACCTACTGTTACTGTAAGGCATGATATGGGTCAACTATTCAAGAGAAATGGTTTATTGTGGCTCACCAGCTTGGAGGTTTTAGTTCATGATCATGTTGGTTAGGGCCTGCGGCAGCACTTCATGGTGACTGTATACACTGTGGCCATGTATTTAAAAGAAATAAACAGACCAGAGTACCACAATCCTCTCTGAGGGAACACTTCAAATAGCTTCGTGTCCCTGTCAGCCTCACCTCTTAAAGGTCCCATCACTTCCCAATAGCAGCGTGTGGAAATCAAGCCTTTAACACACTGGCTTTGTGGGGGACACTACAAATCTAAACAGTAGCCAGAAGGAGGGACAAAGGTAGAAAGGAGGTTTTCTCTTTGTAACACTATTTCTGCTTCGAAAGGTGCATGCTGTCCACAATTTCCCCCCAGCTCATGACCAGAGAAACGACTCCCCAGCTGTGTGAAAGCAGAGAAAAGGACTAGTGTCAGCCAGCTGTCTTGCTGCCCCCTTACAAAAACAGGCTTAGGAACAATGGCGCCTACAGAAAACAGATGTTGAGTGAACATTTGCCCCAGCAGTCAAGACCGAACAAATTTTGTGCCCATGTACAAGTGAGCATCCATCCTATCAAGCACAATTTGAAGGCTTCCCAGTGAGTTCACAGCCAACCTATGGTTATCCTAACACAAACACTTGACCAAGGGAAGCAAAGTCCCAAGGTTATCGATGGAAGTGAGGAAAAGAGTGAGATCATAGCTATTTCCCCATCCCAATACAATGCTGCTTAATGAGACAGTGAACATGGGTGGCTAATCCACACGGTTTAGGTTTGAATACAGAGCTTTGCTTATGGTTCAGTAGAGGACAAGATTCCTTTTCTCTCTCTCTCTCTCTCTCTCTTTTCTTCCCATGTTGAGTGTTACTCAAGGCTATTTAATTTCTCTCTTCCCAACCACTTAAGCTCCCCACACTTACTCCCATCTCTCAAGCTTTTAAATCACTCATAGTCTGTGAGATGGCTTAAAGAAGTATCTAGAACTACTCCCTGGCACTAATGGTCATCTCTTGTTTGGAGAATGCTCTGCCCAGAACACATAGGCCCTTTGCTAGTCTTCTGAGCAGTGTTCACACATAAGAGCCTGAGGTTCAAAATTCATATATTTTAAAGTCTGTCCTGGCATCCACAAACTGTTTTATAAGTAATTCAAAGCCTATGACTTGCTTAGAGCTGGTGGTATTATTTTAAATCTATGGATGATTGCACAGTATGATATGAATCCCCAGTAGTGTGTTGAAAGTGTTGGCAATTTGTGAAATAAGAGCTGTCCAATCAAATTGTATCTGATTTGCACTTGGTTATGACATCCAGAACTTATAAAAGGGTTCCTTCATAAAACCAGTCACTTTTACATCTTGCAACTGGGATAATGTGGTTTTCATTTTATTTTACATTAAGTACAACCTACATGTAATTCACACATACAATTCAAAACCTTGTGTATTCAAAGAGGAGGAGGTGAGAGTTGAGCTCTGTCTACACCTGGCAAGACACAAATGGGCATCTTGCGTTACTATGTGCTTTCAATTTAAGGTTGCTACTTTTTTTCAGTACACAAGTTTCTCATTCATTCATACTTGGGGAGGACAATCTTTTTTAATTTTATTTATTCATTATGTATACAATATTCTGTCTACATGTATGCCTGCAGGCCAGAAGAGGGCACCAGACCTCATTCCAGATGGTTTTGAGCCACCACGTGGTTGCTGGGAATTGAACTCAGGACCTTTGGAAAAGCAGGCAATGCTCTTAACCGCTGAGCCATCTTTCCAGCCTGGGGAGGACAATCTTTACCAGGAAAAAAGTCTTCTCAAAAGAATAAATGCAAGATAATGACAGCATAGTCTAGAATTTAATATCTTGTCGAAGACCATGTACTGGCATCTTAGTTACCAGATTGGCATTACAGGGAGGCAGTGGAATTTTCCAGAAGTACAGCCTTGTTGAAGGAAGTTAAGTTGCTGGGGATATACATTTGAAGGCGGTAGTGGGACCCTGGTCTTTCCTCTTCTTGGCTCTTTTTACTTCTCTGTTACCATAAGGTAAGAGCATGGTGACATACTGTCTCGCCACTGCCCCAAAGGCAGTAGACTGTGTGACCATGCTCTGACACCTCTGAAACTGTGAACCTAAACCCCTCCTTCTTATAAGTTGATTGCCTCAGGTAGTTTGTTGCAGTAAAGGATGGTTCTTCATAGAAATGGCTATTTGAAGGACAGGACCCACCAGGCCACTAAGAAAAGAAACAGCAGCAGTGAGTGGTGGGAACAGGTTCTAAGCCCAATGAGTCTCGTTCCAACACCTCCATTCTTAACTACTGTCTCGCTCCAGCACCTCCATTCTTAACTACCATCTCATCCCAACACCTCCATTCTTAACTACCATCTCGTCCCAACACCTCCATTCTTAACTATCATCTCGTCCCAACACCTCCATTCTTAACTACTGCCTCATTCCAGCACCTCCATCCTTAACTACTGCCTCATTCCAGCACCTCCATCATTAACTACGCCTCATTCCAGCACCTCCATCCTTAACTACTGCCTCATTCCAACACCTCCATCCTTAACTACTGTCTCACTCCAGCACCTCCATCCTTAACTACTGTCTCATTCCAGCACCTCCATCCTTAACTACTGTCTCACTCCAGCACCTCCATTCTTAACTACTGTCTTCCTTTCAACACTTTCATCCTTAACTATTGTCTCGTTTCAATGCCTACATTCTTAACTACTCTCTCGCTCCAACACCTCCATCCTTAACTACTGTCTCATTTCAACACCTACATCCTTAACTACTGTCTTACACTGACCGGTTCTCACCAGATAACAACCAAGGCCACCGTTAGTCAAAAGTGGACCCCAGGCACCCTGCGAAATGACAATGAAGGGCCTCACACGTGATCTCGAGAGATGAGGAAAGGGTGAGATGAACAAGAAGCTCAGAGCTCATAAGCCTGGATGGTGGGACACAGATGTCCCCAGTCCCTGTATAGACCTGAAGAAACAGAAAAGCCAACAACATGGCAAAGCGAAGTATCAGAGGCCAGTAGTCGATGAGACCATTTCTCATGTATGAGCCACGGAGCTATAAAAAGAACTTCAAGCAGCCTCTTAGGCAAGGTTTTGCAGAATAGCCACCCAAGAAACAGCTTCAGAATTAAGCTCTCAACTTCTCATGCCGAGCCAATTTTCATCAGATGTGTCCTCATCTTGCCGTTTTGAATAAGAATGGCCCTGCCCTCTGGTTATTAGCTGAGTTCAGCCAGACAGCCTAATACCGAGTCACAGCTCGAAAGAAGTCCCATCAGCAGCCTGTACTGCAGAAGTAGCAATCACATAGCCAGCCAAAGTGAAATTAAGAAATTTGCATGTCATTTATTAATATCCTCCTTGTCTGTCAAGCAGCCTTCAAAAACATGTTTTCTTCCTTTTGAAAGAAGCAAATTGTAATGAGCTCATCCATGCTAAGGATCTCAGGCCAGGCTCTGCTCTTCCAAAAGTGTACAGAGAGAGAACATATACCAAGGATGTTGGGCCACCTCTAGCCTCCGCTCTGCTCTACCATCTGGGACAACTCTCCCATACATGGTGACTCGTGTCTAAAGAATGGTCAGGTCTCCAGCATGATAGATCTTGAAATAAAAGGGTGATTCAAAATACTCCAAAACAGGGGCCAAAGAGAGCATTCAGGGGTTAAGAGCACTTGTTGCTCTTGCAGGGGACCTGGGTTTGGTTCCCAGCACCCACACGATGGCTCATGTCCATCCACAACTCTAGTTCCAGGAGATCCGTTGTCTTCTTCTGACCACTGAAGGCATCGGGCATGTACATGGTACTCATATATGTCTGTTGACAAAACACTCATAGACAGAAAATAAAACTTTAAAAGTCAAAAAAAAAATTCAAGATGCCTGTGGAGTTGTTGATCAGTTAGGTGGGACAAGGACATGGTGGTTCTGGGAGAAAATGTGCTGATGTTTTAAAGATGCACTCAGGACTGAAACATAACATTTGTAAGTTACTTTAAAGTATATGAACAAACCCTTTACAATAAATAAAATATTATAAAATGTTAACAATTAATATATCCAACTAATGGGTTAACACATGTCCATTACGCTTTTTTCTCTGGCTTTGCATGTTGGACATTTTCACAACAAAATAACTCCAGGAAGAACCTAACCTCCTAGCTCCTTGGCACCCCTTGGAAAACACAACATTCTCTCCAACCACCCTTCAGTAGCATGCCGTACGTAGGTCTCAGTCTGTGTCACCTGACATCCTGGTCAAAGACAGGGTGATAATGGCTGTCACTAACATCTGAGGAGCTTCCTCTGGATGTAGTCACATCCAAAGCACAAGGATCACCTTGCTTGACCCTCTCCACAGCCCCATGCAGTTGAAGATGTAGCCTTACTAGCCCCAGTAGTAGAAACTGAGATTCAGAGCAGCTTAATGTGCTGAAGGTCACTTGGCTACTTAGCACAGTTAAGAGTTTCTACCAGGGAGTTAATATCACATTAAACTGCCTCAGCCAGTCGGTGATCTGAGTTCACAGTGCCTCCCATAAAAGACTGGTTATGGAACTTTTCTACCTCACTGGGTACTAATTACTCTCCTTCTACATACAATGATGCTAGATTTTGGTTGTTCCTTCTTTTTTGCTTTTTCTCCTGATTCTTCACAGACACCTTTTAGATTGTGTGTGTGTGTGTGTGTGTGTGTGTTGACAGAAGTTTCTGTTCTGCCTAGTCTTGCAGCCGTTCAGTCCCACAGAAACATACAGAGGTCTACATCAATTATAAACTGGTCAGCCTATTAGCTCAGGCTTTCTTATTAACTCTTACATCCTACATTAACCCATAATTCTTGTCTGTGTTAACCACGTGGCTTGGTACCTTTCATCACTGAGGCATTCTCATCTTGCTTCCTCTGTGTCTGGGTGACAACTGTAGACTGACTCTTTCCTCTTCCCAGAATTCTCCTGTTCTTGTTGCCCAACCTATACTTTCTGCCTGACTACTGGCCAATCAGCATTTTATTAAAGCAATACAAGCGACAAATCTTTACAGGGTAGAAGACCATTGTCCCACTGTGTGTGTGTGTGTGTGTGTGTGTGTGCGCGCGCGCGCGTGCATGCGTGTGNCTGGCCAATCAGCATTTTATTAAAGCAATACAAGCGACAAATCTTTACAGGGTAGAAGACCATTGTCCCACTGTGTGTGTGTGTGTGTGTGTGTGTGTGCGCGCGCGCGCGTGCATGCGTGTGTGTGTGTGTGTGTGTGTTCCCCACATGAGTGTGGGTGCCCTTGGAGGTCAGAAGAGGTCATCAGATCCTGGAAGCTGGAGTAATAATCAATAGCAGCCAATTATTTGCTCTGGAAACCAAACTCTGGTTCTCTGTAAGAACAGCAAGTGCCCTTAGCCACTGAATCATCATTCCAGCCCCAGACACTTGTAGGTTTTGACTGATAGATTTACTGTAGGGTAAGCCCCTGGAGACTAGGGTCAGTCACAGCCCTAACCTGTGGCCATCCTGTAAGCCTGAGTGGTTCATTGCCTGAGATGCCTGACTCATTTGCATGAGTGCAGTCTTCACCCTGCAGGTTACAGCACTCTGTGGAGGTGTCCTGAGTCTAGTTTCTTGTTATCAGAGTCACTACTAGAAATGACAGGGATAAAGCCAGTACACATTTACACCCATCATTGAAGCCCAGTCAGAACACAGTCTGTCTATCTATCTGTCTATCTATCTATCTATCTATCTATCTATCTATCT
>LOEQ01003018.1:247322-259554 GCA_001685075.1 Bramus lutescens | reverse complement strand
CTATATATATATATATATATATATCCATCTATCATCTATCTTTCTATCTATAATATGTCTCTATTATCTACATCTGGGTCTATCATCTGTGTCTGTCAACCATCTTCATCATCTATATCAATTGATCTATTGTCTCTGTCATCTGCATTTGTTATTATCTATTAGCTATCTATCTTTCTATCAATGGATTATCATCTCTAGGCCCTATATCTGTATCTGTCATCTATCTCTACCATTGATCTTTTATCTATATCTACATCATCTATCTGTATCATATTTATTAGTCATGTTTATCTACCATGTATACCTCTATCATCTACCTTTATTAATAAGTCTATTATCTATCTACCTGCCTACTTACCATCTGTCTGTCCATCTGTTATCTATCTACATCTAACTTTGATGGGCACAAGCCAGGAGAAAGGCCATATCTCTTATTTTGCATTATTTTACCTTGAGACACAAACTTTTTCATTAGTCTCTACTCCATTATATTGGTAACAAACACTTCTATGGGCTTCTTAGATAGGCAAAGGTGTAACCAAGATCTGGCTCCAGGATTGGAAGGTTCTAGCTCCGGGATCAGATGGCTGTGCCTCATCACTTGGAATCATGTCTTCTCTTCAGTATCCAAAGACCATTTTCCATTCTTAACTAATACTTCTTATTGTTGTTGGCTTCCCCGGTGCTGGCTTACAGGAGAGTAGGGTGTGGGGTGCAAGAATCAGTCACTTTAGGCAGGCAAGGCTCCATATGAAAAGCAGACACACATGGCCTAGCCTGTGTCAATCCTTCCACAAAACCCACTGATGAAGGTTCTCTGAGTTCACTGAGTTCTCAGGGCTGTTTTACAGACACACAGAGCCAGGTCAGTTCTGCTAGAGAAAGGTCATTGCCCTCTGGGGACCCACACACTTGCTGACAAGGTCATTTCAGCCTGGGGCTCTGTCCAAAGGTAATGGGAGAGCACTCGTTTCCTACATGATAGACACTTCAAAGGGACTGGACAAAAACGACATGCTCCAAAGGTCCCCAGTGAGTTAGGCAAACTGAGCTCTGGAGCTTGGCCATAGGTAAGACTTAGGGAAGAGATGTGAGGGGCATAAGATGAGGCGTTATGGCTGCTGAACAGGATAGAGAACAGCCTGGGCTGAGCAGAGAGTTGTGAGAGTGATTTCCAGACTCCCCTGGGAGCTACTCTCATCCTCACACTATTGACCTGCTTCCATCTGTGAGATTTCTCAGCCTGGGAAGCTTCAGGAGTTTGGTCACATTTGCCTTCATATCTAGCCATGCTTAGCACCACCATGTCTGGCTTCTCAGGGTAGTTTGATGACATTCAATTGGTTCAGCACAAACACTCCCATTCTGTTTCCCCAAGAACTTCCCGTCACTGAAAATCAAAAAACCAAAAACTGAAACAACAATGGAATCACCCTTTCTTCCATCAGGTTATGGAACTCTCCACAGAATAAAAGGCAACATTCATATAAGTTGAAGTCCTCTAATCCTGCCTGAAGCCCTGACGATACCGAGAGAGAGTCCACACTCCTGTTGTCTTTTACATAATGTTGTGTCACCAAAATCAGTGAAGACAAACGTTTCCACGGCTAAACACAGTCTCACAGAACACGCAGAGGACTGTCTGAGCTCTCATCTCAGCGCTCTGCAGCTTTGGGAGTGACGTCAGTCTGAGTGTGCCAGAATTCCTAGAGTGCTCCAAATGTTTGCTTACCCGTTTCTTCATTGACATTGTTTCCTGAGCACATTCTAGGCCCCTTTTCTGCCCTGAGTTACCAAAGGAGGGCTTCTCCTTTCAGGCAAGCCAACCGTGGACCCCAGGCCATATGTGGCCAAGGATAGAGTTGAATGTAGCTCAATGCAGAGTCATAACCTTCATTAAAATGAAGGAAATAGAAGGAAAGCAACCATGCACACATTCAGGAACTTTTTTAAGTAAATATCTAGGGAACACAGAGAGTGAAGAAGGAGCTATGGACACATCAGGTGCTGGGCCAAGTTGTTGGGTTGCTTGTTAGCACAGATGAAGAGTGGATAACTGTCCAGCCTAAGGTCACCCAGTGAATGACAGCTTTCCAGGATGCTCCAGGACACAGAAGCTTCAGATGGTTCCCTGCCTTTAACTAAGTTTGCCACCGGAACTTGCCATCGTGAAGGAGGATGGACATAACAGGCCATTCCTATAGGCACCTGAGCCTGCATGGCTGAAGAGATTTACAAGAGGTCAAGTAAGAAGTTGCCCTGGTCCAGTCAAAGAATGAAAAATAACTTCGGAGGGAATCAGTATTATGGTTCGCATTACTAAACAGATACAAGAAGCAGGTATGGAGGTGGAGACTGCCCAACAGGTATGTCAAATCTTTCGACATTTAACATGACATTGTCATCAAAAATCAGCTCAAGAATCAGGCAATTTTATTACTGAAAAAGAAAACTGAATAAAAAAAAGAAAAAACTCTTAATGTTTTAATGAAGGTTACGACTCTGCATCGAGCTACATTCAACTCTATCCTTGGCCACATATGGCCTGGGGTCCACGGTTGGCTTGCCTGAAAGGAGAAGCCCTCCTTTGGTAACTCAGGGCAGAAAAGGGGCCTAGAATGTGCTCAGGAAACAATGTCAATGAAGAAACGGGTAAGCAAACATTTGGAGCACTCTAGGAATTCTGGCACACTCAGACTGACGTCACTCCCAAAGCTGCAGAGCGCTGAGATGAGAGCTCAGACAGTCCTCTGAGTGTTCTGTGAGACTGGACCACTTGGGTTCTGGTTCTAGAAAAGAGCTGAAAATTCAAATCCAGATTGCAGATTCTTCAGCTTTCAAGTTGTTGGGGAATTGTCCAGGGCAAGATTGCAGTGGACAAGGGGGTGGGAGCCACAATGGATGTTGCTTCCCAGGGTGGNGAGCTACATTCAACTCTATCCTTGGCCACATATGGCCTGGGGTCCACGGTTGGCTTGCCTGAAAGGAGAAGCCCTCCTTTGGTAACTCAGGGCAGAAAAGGGGCCTAGAATGTGCTCAGGAAACAATGTCAATGAAGAAACGGGTAAGCAAACATTTGGAGCACTCTAGGAATTCTGGCACACTCAGACTGACGTCACTCCCAAAGCTGCAGAGCGCTGAGATGAGAGCTCAGACAGTCCTCTGAGTGTTCTGTGAGACTGGACCACTTGGGTTCTGGTTCTAGAAAAGAGCTGAAAATTCAAATCCAGATTGCAGATTCTTCAGCTTTCAAGTTGTTGGGGAATTGTCCAGGGCAAGATTGCAGTGGACAAGGGGGTGGGAGCCACAATGGATGTTGCTTCCCAGGGTGGCCAAGCAAGTGGGTACAGGCAGAGGCAGAAATCATATAAAATCAGGGTTTTAATCTCCCCTTGGGTGTATGCTCCCTGTCTTCCGTAGATGGAGGTCTCAAGAACTGTGACCAAGGAACAAAGGAAAAATTAGTCCAAGCTAGGAACCCAATATGTGCCTGTGTGAGCATTGACTTAGTACTTAGAATACCATAGGAAGTGAGGTGACCTTCCTAAAGAATCGTGAACACAAGTCTCCTGGGTCCGGCATGGCTGCACACAGGGCATGACCAGTTCCAGTGGGAGGCAGAGGACCTGAAAAGAATTCACAAAGTGCAGCAGTCCATTCTTACGAACATGCTCGATGCCCAAACCTAAGCGTTGTGAGCTCTAAATCATTTCATGACTCCAGTTTCCTCTAAACCCCTGGGATGTCTCCAACCATCTCAAGGGAAAGATGCCATAAACTTCTCAAGACTAAAATAATATCAACTGTATTCATCATACGTGACCAGAATGTGCCTGCTTACCAGGCAGCAGCTAGAAGGAAAATGTCATATAGAATGGAACCCCTAAGAACTCCTGCAGGCGCTTCTCAGGATCTGAGAACGGAACAAAATGCCCAGGAAAACATTGCTGAAAGTACCCAAAATATGATGGGGGCAGGATAACCTCTCTACAATTTATTTCCAGTTCCACTGATGATCCAACAATCCCACCATTGGCCCTGTTTAATCATCTAGAAGATCTAAATTGTGTAGTTTCTCCCAATATTTGCTTATAATTAAGAAAGAGAGGGTTGAAACCCAAGGAACCTGAACTCTGTACCCTACACTCTAGCAGTCAGGATTCCACTGGAACCGGCAGCCATGAGCCCACGCTAGGCGCACTCTACTTGTTTATGTGGTTGTGAGCTTGATTTAAAGACCGCTGGGAAGAACTAGAAGGAAATAGATTGACCTTTTTAAAGAATCACAAACACAAATCTCCTGGGTCCAGCTTGGTTGCGCACAGAGAGGGACCAGTTCCAGCGGGAGCCAAGTTCTCAATGTTTAGATTTGGGCATAGATTCTATAAAGAGAAGTGGAAGGAGCAGAGGCGCACTGATACCAAGTCTGATGCCAGACACTGGGGCTTGGTGTGTGTATCAGGGATCTGCTTTTCCATGTTAATTGGGTTCATCTCTGTCACCTACAAATGAAAGGTCCCTGATGTACATCGTGCAGACAGTGATGATGTTCCCCCAAATGATCCAAACAGAAATTCCATGAGGGCAGAGGAGCATGAGGCAAGTTTCATGGAACCCAGGCTGGCTATGGAGCTTAACACAACCTTACATTTCTGACCCTCTTGCTTCCTCCTCTGGAGTGCTAGGATTGCAAGCATGCATTACCACACTCCATTTATGTGGTGCTGGGGACCCAGCCTAGGGCTTTGTACCTACAAGGCAAGGGTTCCGCCAGTTGAGAAGCAACCCAGACGCTTCGTATAGCAGTTCCCCAAAGCTAGTTCCTAAAATGTTATAGCAATGGCAGATTCACGGGCATTCATGCTCAATGTCCCTCTGAGGATCCCACTAAGAAGGAGGGTATGACCTACTGAGGATGTTTTAAAATAGCCTTCTAGCTACATTGTAACCTCTCTGTGAAAAAAACTCTTGGGAGCGACAGTGCAGCTATGTGGGGAAGCCGTGTCTGTCCTGGCACACCAAGACCGCAAAGGAAAGTCAAAGATGGAGACCTGGGGGCCTTACCTGCAAGCATGGAAAAGGAGCCTAAGGTCATCCTCCAGAAAATACTTGGACCACGGATTTTCAGGATGGTGTGACAGCATCCTTCCCAGTTGCCTCTGCCCACCCCTTCCTTCCTGCAGCGTGGGGAAAACAGGGCCGTTATTACAGGATTTGGGCTCCGAAGTGAGACTCGTAAATGACTTCACTTCCTCTAACAATGATTGATGTAATCTCCCAGGGAGTTATCACCTCGGTCCCTTAGGGATTTCCTGGGGGCTCAGGATGCAAGCCACCATACAGTTCTGTGAAACCAAAAGATGCAGACATGCAAAGCAGGTGGAGACTGGATATGCGTAAGCTGCTGGGAAGGGGGCCTGTGTGTGGTCAGCGGAGAGGGAACAAGGGGGTTTTGCTTTGTTTTGTGGCTTCTCTGTTTCAGGTCATGGCAGTCCCACCCTTCTGACACTCAAGCTTAAGCATCACAGCCATTGGCGTCCTCTTCATCCCTCCCCTCCTCATTGTCTGTGTGAGATGGGCAGTCTGCTCCCGCCTCCTCCTCTCCATTCTCTCTAGCTGAGCCTTGTCTTCCCTACATCTGCCAGACTCACCACAGCAGCACCTGGTAACCTTTCACAAATGGCCACACTCCTGCCAGACCCAAAGATTTTGAGCACTTTGTTTTGTTTTGAGATAGGGTCTCTCTACATAGCCCTGGCTGTCCTAGAACTCACTGTATGGACCAGGCTAGCCTTGAACTTACAGAGATCCAGCTGCTTTTTGCCTCCCAAGTGCAGGGAATGCACCACTATGCCCAGGCTATTTTGAGGACTTTTGACTCATCTGTGGGGAAAAGCATATTTTCTAAAGATGCCAGACCAATTGCTCCCTTTCCTCACATTTCACAAGACTTGGGCATTCTCAGTGGCAGATATGGTCTATATTCCGGCCACTGAAACTCAGTAGGGATTGAAGGCCATGATTGACATTATGTGACTTCTTCCAAGGTTACAACATATTTTTTTTTTGGTCTAGCTCTCTTGGGAAACTTCCCTTCAGGTCTTTGTTTGCTGTGTATAAAATCATAGAGCCGCAATATGGTAAGGACCCCAAGTTATAAGGGGACACCATGTTTAGGTGTCTGTAATGTCAAGTCCCGGCTGACAGCTCAGAAGGCAAGGAAAGACTTTTCTGGGTAACTCTTTAGCTCCAGCTGTTGAGTTGGTGAGCCCCTAGCCCTTGAATTCTACTCAATAAAGCAATGGACCTCTGGGAGCTCAAAGCTGCTTTGGATATAACTTGTTATATAGCGAATGGATACCTGATGTTTTCTTTTGAATTCTTACAAAAAATATGTATGAATCATCTGGCCACCACTTACAGAAACCGCTTATAAAAATGGTGTGATCCGGGATCAGGGGAGCAGCTCAACCGTCAGACATGTGCTTAGCCCCGGGTCCCATCCCCAACACCTGCCCAACAACAGTAAAAAAATCAGTGTATTTGAACAGCTGCCTGAGAGTGAAGAGCTGAGCTGACCAGGAAAAAGTTTTCAGTATTTCCTATGTACCAGGTGCATTGCAGGCCTTCCCAGGCTTTCACCATCATGTCATGGGTGGGAGCATTAGTTATCTGTTTAATTATTACAGAAACTGAAGCTCAGAGTTAGGCCAGTGGGATTCCCAAAGCTTCCCTGAATACAGGTGACAAACTGGATGTATTACTTAATTTTCTATTGGTGTGCTAAAATACCCTGACTGAGGCAACTTATAAAAGGAAGCATTTGGGCTTACAGTTCCTGAGGAACGCATCTGTCACCACCATGACAGCGAAGCCTGGCAGCAGGCACGGACAGCTGGGAGCTCACATCTTAAACCAAAAGCAGAAAGCAGAGAGAGTGAACTGGGGATGGCACCCAGCTTTTGATTCCTCAAAGACAACACCCAGTGACATGCTTCCACCAGCAGGGCCTTGCCTCCTAATCCTAACCAAATAATGCCACCAACTAGGGACTAAGTAGTCAAACATCTGAGACTATAGGGGACATCCCATTCAGACTACCTCAGCAGTAATGCAAACCCAGAGTCTGCTGATGTCAAGTTCCTGTGGTCCTCACCATACTTCCATCAAGAAAGAGCCTAAGAGGGCTGGAGAGATGGCTCAGCGGTTAAGAGCATTGCCTGCTCTTCCAAAGGTCCTGAGTTCAAGTCCTAGCTACCACATGGTGGCTCACAACCATCTACAATGAGGTCTGATGCCCTCTTCTGGCCTGCAGTCATACAAGCAATCAAAATACTGTATACATAATAAATAAATAAATAAGTATTAGAAAGAAAGAAAGAAAGAAAGAAAGAAAGAAAGAAAGAAAGAAAGAAAGAGCCTAAGAAACGGAGTAGGTGGACCTGGAGAAATGACTTGACAGTTAAGAGTGTGTACTGCTCTTGCAGAGGACCAGAGTTCAGTTCCTAGCATCACCCTTGTGGAATATCTTACAACCATCTATGATGATCTTTTCAGGGGATCTGATGCCTCTGGCCTCCCCAGGCACCCGCACTCATGCAAACACAAACACACAAACAAACACACAAACAAAATCATTCAACAAGAACCCAGACAGCACTTGGCATGATTTGACTGTCTTACCTCTCCCAGGACATCACTGAAGTAACTTCCCCTTTTGGAATCAAGAAAACAAAGCCGCTGCTTTGGCTAGAGAAAGCCCCCAGCAACTATGTTGAACAAGCCAGCAGCAATTTGTTTCTATTCTTTTCCATGAGACTGCCCGAGGTTATCCTGGTTTTCATTAGCTCAGACTTCTCCTTTTCAAAAGATAATTCTTTGAAATCTTCTGGGAAACTAACAGGGCGCAGGGCTGGCCAACACATGCTCACAGAATTCAGAGAAACTGAGGTTTCAACCCCTGAGAACCACATTTGCATACACACAAAACTACACTCGCCTGACAGTTGGTTCTGGACAGGCTATGAGGAGAAAGTTTACACTGAATGAGCTGCCATGTTCAGCTTTGTCAGGGAAAAATAAAAAGTGTGTATGTATATATATATATATATATATATGTATGTATATATATATATATATTTGTCAGGGAAAAATAAAAAGTATATATATATTTACCAGTTTTACACCACATGTTAAGTCAGCTACAGTAAAAACTTATTGGGAATCTTCTCTTTAGAACTCAGAACTGAGGTGATAGACAGCTCAGGGGAAAGAGTATTCATTGTGCTAGCGTAAGGACCTGCAGTCGAATCCCTGGCCCCACACAAAAATGCTGGGCATGCCTAGGTGTGACTGCAACCCCAGCACTGCAGGACAGAAACAGTGAATCCGATGAGTTCACTGGCCAGACAGCCTAGCCCTAAAGGACTGAATGCTTCAGGTTTGCTATGAATGACAGAGCTAGACACCCAACATGCCCTGGCCTCTGCAGGTCCCTGCACCCAAAACCACATGTATACACACATACTTTATGCATGTATATACACAGAAATATCAGAAGTAATTAATATTCAAGATTAGATTGTTCAAATGGATGAATTATCTTCAGATTCTCCTTACAGGAAACTTACTTAATATAAAAAAAGTAAAAATCTTTAGTTCTGATTTATCTCATAATCGATTACATAAAAATGTTTGTTTGTCTTCATGCAGAGTTCCTGTACCTTTGGGAATATCCGCGATTGTTTTAAGTGTCATAAAAAATTTTGTAAACAAAAATAACAAAGTGATACAGCTTAGGCATCTATTTTCTTGTTCTTCCAACATTTCCAGCTCTATGTTCCTGGAAGTTAAAACTTTGTTTTCCTTTGGGAGAGCTGCTGAAGAGGAAAGGAGTCGAGAACAAGCTCCCGTGCTAGCTTCCCGTCACCGTAATAAAATACCTGAGACAATTTAAAGGGAGGGATGATCCGTTTGGCTTCAGAGTTTCTGTCTATGGTTTCTTGGCTCTGTAGCTTTGGGGCCTGTGGCAGCACCGTACATCACGGCAGGAACGCGTGGTAAGGATAACTGTTCACTCCTGGTGGCGGGAAGCAAGACAAGTGTGGAAAGGACTAAGGTCCCCAAAGCCCTACACTTACTTCTTCTACCTAGGTCCTCCCTCCTAAAGATTATACCCCCTCCCAGTTGCACCAACCACAGAAGTCCAAGCCTTCAACACGTGAGCGGTTCAGGATGTTTCAAATCCAAACTGTAACAGCTGCCAACTTTCGGCACCTCCTTACAATGCAGACTGTGGTCTTTGCAACTGACGACTCCTCCCACACTCCTGCTCCTTTCCCACGCAGAAGTCTCCATAGTAGACTCCGGGCATCTTTGGGAGCTGAGAGTGACAGTCAGAGCTCAGTGTCAAGGTTACACCAAGAGCTCTCCGAACTGCAAGCGCATGCATTTACTAAAGGAGGGAGAATAATCGGATCTTTCAGATGGGGAGAGAGTCGTGGGCAAGCCAGTGTACTTTGTCTCACAGGGTCTTGCTGCACAAACACAGCAACGATGGGAACAAAACCAAGCACAAGTCTCATAGCTGGGCTTAAGATAATTAGGGTTGGGGTGGAATTATGGCTCTGTGGTAGAGTGCTTGCCTAGCACATGTAAGGCCCCAAGTTCAACTCCCAGTTTAATTAATTAATTAATAGGTTAGGAACTGATTACAACAGGAATCATGGGTCCTCAAGCAGGAATGTTCTAGAATTTGACTCCTGTGGAATGGGGAGACCAGTCATGTTCCAAGGGAGAGGAATCAGAGTCTCTCATTGGTAGAGGAAGCGACTTCAGGGAAGAAATCTGAACCTTAAACTGCTATCAGTCTGTCTCCAGGTCTTCCCTTCACAGCCTAGGGAGACAGAAGACAAGGGGAAACCTTGGGGCAAAGAAACTAAACTAAACTCGGTGGATAAGATAGTTCCAGGATGGTTAGGGCTCGTGAAGGTTAATTCTAAGTCACTTTACTAAGCTGCAGAATTCATAGGGAGCTGGTAAAACATTTGAATGTGTCTGGGAGGGTGTTTCTGAGGGAAATTAGCAACCAGAAGAAGAAGTGAAGGGCGTGGCTCTTATCTGTGTGGGTGAACAGCAGCCGATCCACGGAGGACCCAAAGAGAACAGAAAGGCGACCAGAGAATGACTGGACACGCCCTCTGCCCGAGCCGGAGTGTCCATCTCCTGTGCTTGGATATCAGACCTCAACAACAGTTTTGCTTTTTCAGATCACGATGGCAAACCATGGGGCTTCTTGCCCCCCATGATAGCAAGGGTCAAGCTGCCTTTGTAAATCAACAGACTGCCCTCTGTTTCTCCGAGGAGCCTGACCAGTAGAGGAAGACAGCCCTGAAATAGGAGAAGTGGGTCGTCATTAGAGACATGCATATCAACCATTCTGCACAACTGTGACGTTACTGGGGTTACTGGGAAGGAGAGAAAAATATGCAGAAGGAAACAAGGTGAAGAGAACGAAGAAAACTCTTCCAAAACAAGAAAAATGTAGTGATAATGAAATCAATAATCTGAGTGCCAATTGATTTCTGATTAAAACAATTTTACAGAATGTTTAAAGTGATAATAACATAAATGAAATAAGAACTTTCATTTTAATGAACAAAGGCCGTGTGGAGAGGAAAATAACAGAGGCAGATGTATATAAAAAGGACCATCTAGAAGCTTGAAATATAAAAATAGACTCATTTTTTTAAATCTGTCTGTGAGTCCAATCCAAACTGGATACAGAGAAACAATATGCTAATTAGAGGGGCGTACTAAAGAATTCTCCAGAACATGGTATGGGACAAAACACTGAAAATCTAAATATACATACAGTATGTGCAATAAAGCGACTACAGATAACAAAAATACAGTGTATATTTCGGAAAGAGAGCCAGAAAGACGGCTCAGCAAGTAAGTACTCTTGCTATCAAGCCTGATAAACTGAATTCAATCCCCTGGACCCACAGGGTAGAAGGACAGAATCCATTCCTTCAAGTTGTCCTCTGATCTCCATACCTGCATGACATCCACCCAAATACACGCAGGAACATAAACAATGAAAGTTTTTAAATTTAAAACGAAGCATTTTTGAAGCATCCACAATATAGAAATTATACATGATTCAGGAAATAAAAGATTAATGTGATTTAAACATTTCATCTATTAAACATCACAAAGTATCTCATAATTGAGTTGTTATACATAACATGTGTTGTTACATAGAATTTAAAAGTACTTTTAGGGGGCTGGAGCGATGGCTCAGCAGTTAAGAGAATGTATTACTCTTGCAGAGGACCTGAGTTTGGTTCAGGTGGCTCAGAACTGCCTATAACTCCAGATAACCTGATATCTCTGACCTCTGAGGACACCTGTTCTCACATGCACACATCCACACAAAGGCACATGTAGTTAATAAATCTTAAGAGAAAATAATAATTTAAAAACAAATTTAAACTTAAAACATACATACTTACACATATAATTTTTTCTTACATTATATTCTTAAAAGATATAATGTCTTGATAAAAAAAATCATAGACTCATTTCACAGGATTTTAGTAAAATGACACAGCCCTACCCCTGAAAATTAAAAAAAAATACTATACAGTAAACTATTATTCATGGAAACATGAACACATGGGAATTTTTAGAATATCAGCTATGAAGAGTTAAAAATATAAAGTCCAAAAAATTTTTTACTTAAAAGGTAAAATTACTGTTGTTTATAGTTATAGCCAAAAAAAAAAGCTAGTGGTGAGTGTGATGGATGGATGTTTGAAGACTCCCAAGCCAACTGAGTCAAAATGGTACCAGAGGGAAGGCTCGGGCTGGGAACTTCCCAATAGGAACCCAGTGAGGAGGGGTGGGGGTGAGGTGCAAGGAACCCAGTGAGGAGGGGTGGGGAGAGGGGGTGAGGTGCAAGGAAAGGGAAGCTTGGAAACAGCATATTACAGTCTGAACTCTGATTAAACATGACAAACAATAAAAACGATCAGATCGGGATCTGTTCAGCCAGAAATTAGTTTCAATGATCAGAGCAAAAGGACATTTGTGAATTTGTGTGGCAGATTACAAAACCAAATACAGATAGCCTAATTTGAGATATGCCAGAAAAACAAAACCCAAAATCATAGAAACCATAAGATTCCTCTCTCCATAGTGAGGAGCTGGTTAACCAGACCAAAAA
>LOEQ01003018.1:208237-220311 GCA_001685075.1 Bramus lutescens | reverse complement strand
TCCTGCCTGTGGCAGCGGCAAGAGGCAGACTGGCTCTCCAGACTCAAGCAAGACACCAGGGCTCTGCTGTGCGGGCCTCCTCTCCCAAGTGTTGCAGCCAGCGAGGAAAGGGGAGAGGCCTTAATTTTTTTAACACACATTTTTTTCTACATACTTTGCTCATTAAAGGCCATGCAGGTTTGTTTCCAAAGCACTAAAATATCTTTAAGATTTTCATCTGGAGAAAGCCAAAGAGAATTTTGTTTATTCAAGGGTACATCTTTTCTTTCCTTTAGACATCAAAGGTCAAGAGTTATTCTTATTCATCTCTTATTTATCTGACTCCCCTTTAGAGCCCAGCACAGGTTCAAGGGTCAACAAACACGTCTTGGGTGAGACCCACAGTAGCGATTTCCTGATGGATCCAGGAAGGAGCTGAGGCTGGAAGAATATGTACAGATTCTGGACTGGTGTCCAACTGTGGAGTCACTCTTGGCAAATGTTTACTGGGCTCCTCCTAGAAGCCAGGAGCCTGGTGCTCAGGCCAACCACTGAGCACATGCACAGAGTTTCTAAAATCTACACAAAGTAAGCCTTTCCACGTGGATTGATGGAGACGTGAGGAATACATGAATTCTCTAGAAGGCAGAGAGAAATATAAAGACTGATCTCCTTTTCACCACATTCCTCGCAGCTCCTTTCATGGTTCTGCTCCCTCTGTGATCTGTTGCGTGACTGTAGAGGCTCTAAGTCCCAGATCAGGCAACCACACAGGCCACTGGTCACGTGCTGTGTCACAATCTTGAGGCAGTAAAGCAGGGGAGCAAATGGACGCACACCAAAGGAAAAACTACAGCGGCGCTTTGCCTTCCGAACCTCTGCTCACAGTGACTGATGCAGTCCCATGAGAGCTGCACCGATCCCTCTTGACCTTTCACCTCAGAAAGGAACCTTGGGGTAGAGGGGGCATGGGAACAGGAAAGACTTCGCCACTCTGGAGTCTGGCTGAGGATCGAGACTTTTAATGTAGGGGGTTGGGGATGACTCAGTGGACAAAGTGCAGAGTAAAGACTGGAGTTGGGATTCCAGAGCCCACCTGAAATCCCATGCTTTGGAGGTGGAGACACAGGATGCCCAGGGCGAGCTGCCTAAATAGACGAGCTGAACCAGCCAGCTCCAGGTTCAGTCAGAGTCTGTCTCAGGACATCAAGTGGGTGACAATCAAGGAAGAAGCCAGACTCATCAGCCTCTGGCTTCCACATGGGCACCTGTACATGTGTTCCCATACATGTGAGTGTTGTGTGACGTGTTATTATTTTGGCTTTTTGAGGGGCCCACTATCCACCTCCCAAATAAATCATACATGAAGGCTTGTCCTTAATTAGGAAAGCCCAACCTCAGTTTGGCTTGTTTCTTGCCAGCTTTTCCTAACTTAAATTATCCCGACTACCTTTCGCCTCTGGGCTTTTTCCTTCTCTTCTGCATATCTTACTTTCACTCTGACTCCATGACTGGTTGGGTGACTGCCCCTAGTGCCCTCTCCTTTCTCTGTCATTGCTCCTCCTCATCCTTGTGTCTCCTAGTTATCCTCTCCGCCTGCCAGCACCGCCTATCCTTGCTCCTGCCTCACTACAGACCATCAGGTGTTTTAGACAGGCAAAGAATCACAGCTTCACAGAGTTAAACAAATGTAGCACAAACAAAAGTCACACACCTTAAAATAATATTCCCCAACACGTGAGGATATGCATACATAACACAAGTACACACACACACACATAAAGGAAAGGTAAGAAAAATTCCATCATAATTAATAACATTTGCTATGAAGGCTGTTGGCACAGAGACAGTATTGCTTTCTTAAAAATACTTATTTTATTATTTTTAACCATATGTATGTGAGTAGGGTGCGTTTTGGGGGTATGTCCACATGCACTCAGATGCTCATAGAGGCCGGAAGAGGGCATCAGGGCCCCTGGAACTGGAGTTACAGGCAGTTGTGAGTTGCCTAATAGTGACAGAAACTACTTGAGCAGCAGAGATGGCTACCACATCTTCAGCATGGAGGCCAAACTGGCAGCCCCAACACCCTCCAAACCCTATTTGGTTCCCTTCTTTGTCTGACGTCTTTCATGGAGGATCAGACTTTACAAAATCCTCTCTGATCCCTGNATAGTGGCATATTTCACAGGGTCACAGGGAGTATTTCCAAGTTCTGTGCCCTGTCCGTAAAACCTTATTTAAGAGCTGCAATGAGCCACTGTCGCCCTGTGTGGTAGCCTGGCATCAGGTCACGGTCAAAGGTAAAACTCTCCTGGCTTCTCTGTGGTTCACGAACACCAAGGTGAGCTTCTGAGCTGCTTCGAGGAGCTGCAACTCCTACCTGCAGCCACCCCTCTGCCAAGGCCAGGTCGGAGACCAATGCCTGGAGGGGCTCCTTCCTCACGGTGACCTCTCTTGTTTAGATTCTTTCCTATGTCACTTCATCTATCTCTCCCCTCTCTCTCTCTAACTAGCCTGTCGTCCCACCTTTGCTCACTCAGACAATAGTGGGTCTTGGCTCGGGCAGTAAACAACAAGACGCCTCGAAGGAACCAGAGCAGAGAAGAAACATCATCCCTGGTTTCTCAACTGAACTGAAGAGAAACGAATTCTAGCCGAGCAGATTCGGCGGTGGAAAAACAATACATTGCTGCCACCTAGAGGCAGCCANCTATGGCCCCCAAACACAAGGAGAAGGGGGGCCGGGGAAGTGGGGTCGACGGGGAAGTGGGGCAGACCTGCCCAACACAAAGGCATCGGGTAACTTTGTAATGGTGCTGGGAAAGTAGCTTGCTGTTAGCAAAGGCCTGGAAAGAGCTTTCAGGGAGGTGGTTACGCGAAGACCCTGGACCCAACCGGGCTTGCAAGCCCTCAGTAATGATCTCCCATGGAGGGCGAGAGGCATCCCTATCTAGCCACTGAAATAAATCCTACAACAGGCTTGCGAGAATCGGTAGCTCTGTGGGAAAGATGACTGGTGGGCTCCAGCAACAACTTGGAAGGGGAAGCACCTGACCGGGGGACAAGAGCGCAAACTTGTCTCTGGTTGAGGTCGGCACGCAGAGCCCAGCCTGCTGGCCTGCACAAGTTTCCCCCTAAGGACCCTGGGGTTCACAACACACCAAGGAGCAAAAAAAAGGGGGGGGGAATAGAACGGCCATGAAGATGTTTTGAGGATTAGACCTGGGCCTTCTTCTCTGAATCCCGTTACTTCTGTCAGTCGCACTACAGAACAGGATTAAGGATTTAAGTACTTCATTGTTATGATATTATATAAGAGTTTCTCTTTCCTTCCAAAAATGGAGTATACTTAGCCATTTTCCCTGAGTCATTGAGTCTGGGAAAGTTTACCGTTAACTCAACTTCCTTCCTCATGACTAATGTTTTCTTAAGAAGGTTTTTCAGAGACGGATAGATGACTCAGCAGCTGAAGGTGCTTGTGGCACAAACCTGACTGAGTTTTGTCCCCAGAACCCCCTTAAAGGGAAAGTCTGAGACCACTGACATGTTCTACAATGATGGTGAGCAAAATACCCTTAGAAGATTCCAAGTGAAAAGCAGGCTTTACTCCTGCTGCAGATTTTCAAGCTTCCTTAGAAAATACCAAAAAAAAAAAAAGCACAACACAATCACTCAAATGAAGATTTCCAGGAGTGTGCGCTCTTACTTTGACACATAGGTAGGCCTTTCAAAAATAAAGTGCTGGAGCTGGAGAGGTGGCTCAGCAGTTAGGGGGACAGGCTACTCTTCCATCAGACCTGGGCTTGACCCCCAGCACCCACATAATGGCTCACCACCTTCTGTAACTCAGTCTCAGGAGGCCCAGTGACCTCTTCTGGCCTCCCAGGCCAAGAATATGATGCACAAACATTCATGTAGGCAAAATAACTACACACATAAAATAAAATGTTTTTTAATTTTTAAAAATAAGGGTGAATAGTTCACCAGAGAGCATCCCCCTTCCCTCTGCTTCTCATTCCATTCAATATTGGTGATGCTGTCTCTCTTCAGGACAGGTCTCTCCCACACCAAGCCCAGCTCTCCTACCTGCATACCAATCTTCTTCCAAAACACCTCCACAAACAAAACTGGAAGCTTCCCCATTTTCTAGTGACTCTGGGTCTGGACAAGTTACTTTCCATACGTGTTGACTGATTGTCAGCTTGATGAAGAAGCAGTTGGAGCATCAAGGGGAGCACCTTTGGGTGTGTCTGTGAAGAGAGGGGGAAAGACCCATTCTGGCTGTGGGCAGCATTGCTCCGCAAGGGTTGGAGTCCTGCACTGAAAAAAAGCCCAAAGGTCAGCTGAGCATCGGGATTCTGTTCTGTTTCCTGATGCTCTAAGATGTGAGCAAGCAGCCTTACCCTCCTGCAGCCACAGCTGTGAATGGTTGCTGCCACTGCACCTCCCTGCTACGACGGACTGTACCCTCAAACCGTGAGCCAAACGAACCCTCCTTCCCTCAAGCTGATCCTTATTACAATATTCAGTTACAGCCTAGTCGGTGCTGGTCCGTTGAGCGAGCACAGCCCTAAAACTTCCAGCAGCTCTGGTACTCTCTGCCCTGGATGGTTTCCCATCACACCAGCAGAGGCTGTTGTGTTTCATTTTGCTTGACACAGATGTTCACTAAGTTGCTCAGGCAGACTTTCTACTTGTGGCCTTCCTGTCTCAGTCTCTAAACAACTAAGATTATAGACTCGTGACATAAAGTATGGCTTCTCCAGTATTCTCAAAGGTAGAAAGGAAACTGTGATTTGGAGATGCGTGTGGGCTCCATGCAATTTTATTTGGGGAGGGCATAATCTAGTTTAGCAAATAAAATGAAGATGTTGAAGTTTAATTCAAAACAACAATGAATGCCTAGTAAGGAACACAGGTTTTAGGACAAATATATCATAGTGATTGTGTGCCACCCTGTATTTTATCTGGCAACTCTGTTGCAGTTTCAAGAGTGACTGTTTGGTTTTATAAAGGAGGATGAGCATTGTGACTGTGTGTGACAATTGAACCCAAAGACCCAAAAAAGGAGACATTACAAAGAGACACTAATACTAAATTAAACAACCAAATGGGCAGCCCAAGTAAATAAAAACAAACTTTCGGTGGAATGTATATGACAAACAGAACCCCAGAATTGGCCTGGCTGAGGCTGGCAGCCAAGAGAATTAGGGGCTGAGGCATAACAACTGTGCCATGTTGGTGTCCAGTGATTAATGGACAACATTAATATGACCTGTGGTTTCGGAGTTGAAAATGTGGAGCAAGCATCCATTGCGATCAACTTTCTATGGAATGTCTGGCAGGAGGGGAGTTGGTCTTGGTCACAGCAGAGAAGAACTTTCCCAATGACCTTTGCAGGTCCTAAAGCACCCCAAGGCACAAGAGCTAGCAGGCCTCTTGGGGTAGCCTGCACTTTCATTTCCTGGCTGCCCAGACCCAAATAATCACACATGGATTATATTAATTACAACACTGTTTGCCCAATGACTCAGGCGTTCCTAGCTAGCTCTTACATCCTAAATTAACCCATTTCTATTCATTTAAGGCTGTGGCTTACCAATAATATTCTGGCATCTTCTTCCTTCAACTGCATGGTGTTTCCCTCAAACTTTACTCAGTAAGGCTTTCTCATTTTGCTTCCTCTGCATCTGGCTGGTGACTGACTCTCTGTCTTTCCTCTTCCCAGAATTCTCCTAGTCTGGTTGCCCTGCCTATACTTCTTACCTGACTACTGGCCAAACAGCATTTTATTAAACCAATACAAGTGACAAATCTTTACATTGTACAAGAGCATTCTCCCACAGCAGTAGCCCAGCATGTTCCAGCATGCTCACAGTACTTAAACAGTGACTGCAGGATTAGAGGCTGGGGTGTAGATCAATGACAGAGAACTCACCTAGGGTTCTCAAGGCCCTGGATCCCATCCCTAGCACCACAAAGCAAAACAAACAAACAAACAAACAACTGCAGGATCCAGCTACTCAGGAGGCTGAAGCAGAAAGAACCTTTGAGCCTAGAAATTCAGTCTAGTCTGGGCAAATACAACAAGACCCGGATTCCCTCTTCCTCCCTTTCTTTCATGTTTTCTTCCTTTTTAAAAAAATAAAAACAATGACAGTCAACTTACAAATTCTCTGAGAACATAAAATTCCTCTTAATAAATAGCAAAGCATACCTAAACACGTCAAGGGGTAGCCTGATTCCTGAATACTTTGGTGGTGGCCCCCTCTCTAGATGTCATCTATTTCCCTTGGAAAACAAATCATACATGAATGTGATTTGTGTGCCTTTTCAAAACAGAAAAAAAAAAAGAATCCAAGGACCTAAGACTTTATTGTTTGCAAATCTCATGCCACTGTGATATTTAAATGCAGGTAGAAATATAGAATCTGAGGGTCTGGAGAAATGGCTCAGTGATTAAAAACACTGGCTGTTCTTGCAGAGAAGTGGGATTCTGCTCCAGCACCCACATGATGGTTCACGACCTCATAGAAACTGGCTCTCTCCTTCCCCTAGGAGCCATCAACTCTGCATAGCTCCTCAGTTGAGTAGGAGCTCAAGAACCGCCTACTTTCATGCTAGAATCTGGCTTGATCTTGTACAGGTCTTGTGGGCTGCGAGTATGTCCGTCCTGTCATGCCCAGAAGATATGGCTTCATTCCTGTCCTCCCCAATGGCTGCTCTTACAAATCTGCCACATCCTCAAGAGGCAGGGTTGGTGATACAGAACTATTGGTGGTGATTCCTGAGGCTCAGGAGGAGGGGTTGGTAGTAGAGATCTCCTATTGGTGGCTGAGCCTCAGGAGGCGGGGTTGGGGATACTGATCTCCTAGTGGTGACTGAGCTCTCCGTTGTCATTTACGCTCTGTGCTCTGACCAGCTGTGCATTTATTCAGTAGCCGCCATCCCCTGCACAAAGAAACTTCTCTGATGTCTGAGAGCTACATTAATCCCAGTTTAGAACCTTAGCAAATTACGAGCTACTGAGAAGGCCTTTAAAGAGAGGACCTGGCACGTACTGAAAGAGGTAAGGCAAGACCACTGTAAGTGTAAGGAACATCAGGGTATCATGTGGCAAACATTCACAAGGGAAGAGGCCATGAGTCAGAGATGACTAGAAGGCACTGACTTCACTGAAACCTTTCCTTGGAGGCTTAAAAACCAGTTTATTTTCTGCCAGGAAAACACACCGCAGCTGCAACTCAGTCCTGCCTCAAAGTTCACTGACCAGTCAANCAACTTCCAGTGTGGCTACTGAGGAGTCCCACTGAGCCAGCTTCCCTACAACACAGAAGATGTGACTAGATGACACTTCCTTTGATCTCTCACCTTTTCAGAAAAGGAAACCCATTTCGGGGCAATGTCTGGAGAGTTACAAAGTTGAGCTGGGAAAGTTCCTTGTACCCCAAGTTCCCCCATCTATAAAAATGCTGAGGATTAGAACTGAGGACTTAGATCAGTGGAGGAGCATGTACTTAGCATGCCCAGGGCTCTGGACTCCAACATCAGCTCCAGGGGTGGGGGAGATAAGAATTAAATATTCTAACACAGCCTCGTGCGATGGTGTATGCCTGAAATTCCACTCTCTGGTGACTGAAGAAGGAAAGCCACAATTTCTTGGGCAATGTAGCAACACCCTATTTCAAACAAAGGAACTAGAACATTTATTCTAGACCACGGGAGATACTGAGAATCATATCTGCTATAAAACAACTGCGTAATCAATGTTTGCAGTCACCTAACCATCACCATCGCCGCCACCATCACTGGGAGGCTTATCAAGGTTTTGCTTTCCGGCCTGACTTCTTTCTCTCCTCCATCCTACAGTCCTTGCGTATCCGTAGTCACAGCGTACATCACACATAGAGTGACAAGAGATAAATTGTATCCCTTAAAGTTTTATACGTTGAAGTCCTCACCCAAAGTACTTCAAAATGTGACCCCATTTAGATATGGGTTGTTGCAGATGTAAAGATAAAGTCAGAGAAGGAGAAAGAGAGGGAGGAGAAGACAGAAGCACAGATACACAAACACACATAGAGGAGAGAGAAAGACAGAGGGACAGAGAGAGACAGAGACAGAGAGAGAGAGAGGAGAGAGAGAGAGAGATCCTGAAGACACAACTGAAGAGAAAGGCAGAGATCAATGTGACACATCTATTAAGTGTTGTGTAGCTATTTCCTCTGGGTTGGGCATGACCATTGCCATCATGAATCACTTCTGGGACACTCATCCAATAAGTGAACCCTATTAACCTTCCCTCAAGGAGAGCAGGAAGAGGCTCCCAAAGCTCACAGAGTCCGTGGTGCTCATGAGCCTTAGGAGAGTTCAGCAGAGCTATACCAGAGGTTGGCAGCTGTTGGACGTGTGGCTGTTACTCTATCAGCTCCCTGTGAGTCACCCACACCTCTGTTATGAGCCCTGGTGAACTCAGGCGCTCACCGGGATGGACTCAGAGCTGGCTGTCTAGTGTTTAAATGAAGTGGAAGGAAGCCAGCAAGGAACTTGAACCAGGACAGTGAGGTGGCTCAACAGGTAAAAGGGACTTCTTTCAACCTAAGTTCGATGCCCAGAACGCACCTAGTGGAAAGAAAGAACCTGCTCTTTCCACTCAGCATCCTCCCTCACAAAAGGTATTGACTTCTGGGAAGAGAAAGATTAGAAAGTCAGACAAACTGGCAGAAAATCCAGCATGACAGAGCGCTTGCTTGGATTCAGTCCAGGTAGGAAAGGTCAGCTGGGGAAGTGTATCCACGTCCTGTGTCTATTGGATGATAACTCCTGAGGGCAAGTCCACACTTGGTTCATAATTGTATCCTCAACACTTAATGAGTGTTTCAGTCAATGAGGGGGTAAAATTTAACAACTGGAAAACAAAAGAAAATTCAAATGAGACTGAAGTAATAAACGCCTTGAAAACCACCCCTGGGGCTGGGGAAGTGTCTCAGCAGGTAAAGGTGGTTTCCACCACATCTAGCAACCAACCTGAGGCTTTCACAAGGAATCTCACACCCTAACCCTGATCCTAAAAACTGACTATTGAAAGTTGCCCTCTGACCTCCACGTGTGCAAACACAATAATAACTAACTAAATAAGTCTAATTTTTAAAAAAAAGAGAGAGAGTCAACTATTGTAAAATAGTGGGTGTATCTGGATCTCCCCTGGGTCCCCACAGCAGCTCAGCCAGCCATGAGCCAGGGCTCTGCACAGTGACTGCCGCTCTGTTGCCGATCATCTGAGGAGCGGAACACGCATGATCATTGATCACAAATGAAGATACTAAAATGCTTGCTCCCCTGAGGGAGGCTCTCCAAAGCTTGCACCCCATTAAACGCAGGTGCAAACAACTTCTTCCTTAGATACGGAGTCAGAGTGAGGGAAAAGGAGGCAGAAGGGATGAGCACCTGCTGCGTGCTTGGATTGAGTTTAATCCCAGGGAACCGTGTTGAGAGGTATGGCCTTCAGAAAGCAGTTGAGCCTCAGGAATGGGGTTATGTGTCCCTCCTTGTCCTCTTCCTTCTGTCATGTGAGGGAGAAGTTCCTGACCTCCAGAGGAAGCCACCATCTTGGAAGCTGACAGCTGCCCTCTCCAGAGGCCTGTGCCCTAATCTCAGACTTCCCAACAAAGAAACATCTGTTCTTCAGAAATCACTGGCTTGTGCATCCTATTACAGCAGCCCGGAACAAACACATGGCCCAATAGCAATAGAACAAGATGTGAACTGTTAGATCTGAGAATAGCGAGGAGAAAGACCAGTTTCGCAATTATCCGATTAAATCAAGCTTTACTTAATACTGGCCAGGAAGGTGGACACTGGCCAGGTCCGTACAGGAGTTCCCAGAAAATGACCCCAGTTTAGGTCAGTCGAGTGCTCATAAAGGCAAACCCTCATGAGTCTATGGTACTTCCCACCTTCGTCCAATCAGGGGCACACATACAACCTGGAGTACTTCCTGCCTATGTATCTCCTGCCTATGTGTGCTCAGGCACATCTGCCACAGCTGGATCAACCAGACTGTTTAGGGAAGCGGAACCTTGTGGCTTGTTATGTGAACAACAGCCTCCGGCATCTCCAGAAGTGCCTTTCCTTAGGCAAGTGGGGCTGGCGGCTTAGCTTTAACCCTGACAGAACCCTCATGTGGGTTGTCAGGGAACACTCGGGTTAGAGTCAACTGAGTCTCGTGTGAAGGTTTTTACAGGCATCTACGATCGTGTTAGAAGACAGAGCTCAACGAGATCCTGCAGAAGGCAGCGGCCTGAGGATTGCCTGACAATCTGTGTCCCATCTGTGTGTCCGTGTCCCATCCCATCCCCCCACCCCCATCCCCNACTTTTGATGCAGTTACATTCTCCTGTGTGAAATGAAGTTCCCAGAAGACAAGCCTCACCTCTGCTAAAAATTCTACAAGGCTGTCTGGAATGGTCGTGATGACGAAGGGTTGGAATGTTGCCGAGATTGTCCCACATGGCAATAACCTGTCTACGTGGTGTTTCGACAAAAGTACTTGAAAAATACTTCAATTTATGGCTTTCATTCTCTAATTATAAAAGCCTCATGAAACTGCTGGTGCCATATTGAAATGTGGCATTTGGGATAGCTTAAATCTGTGTTTTGGGGCCATGGCCACTCATATTTGACTCCAGAATAAATTCTTCTCTTATTCCCTTTGAGGCAAGAGTTGTTCTTTTGCAGGCTGGGCACGGTGGTGCACACCTCCCGTTATAGCACTCAGGAGGCAGAAGCAGGCGGATCTCTGAGTTTGAGGCCAGCCTGGTCTACAGAGAGTTCCAGGACAGCCACTCAGCTGTGCAGCATCCTGGGGGTAGAGCCAGCCCAGCCCCATTAGCAAGACATCCCTTCTCTCCATACATCTGGGCTATTTAGTCTCTCACACAGCTCTAGGAGTTTATTTTGGACAGCCTTAAAGCCAGTTTCCCAAGGACTCAGCACTGGTCTGGTCCTTCATGATAACAACTGATATCCACCCTTGTACTTTAAGACTGAGTCTCCCTCTCCCAACATGTACTTAGCTCTTGCCGAAAGCATCTGCATCTGGGTCACCAGCACCTCCTATCCCTTGGTATCTAAAGGCCTCAGTTGCCCTCCAGGAAAGAAGAGACGTGTTGGCACACATCCAGTGCCTCTCCCGTGCCAGGCACTGGGCCATGTCCTTTTATCTCTCCAGCAGTTGGGAAAGGTTGATGCAATTTCCCACTATTCAGGTGAAAGTTCACATGGTCTTTTGGTTAAGAGACAAGGACATTTCTTTTTTTTTTTAGATTGAAAGTTTTTATTTTTATTTTTATGTTTTATAATTTTTAAAGGTGGAGGAGGGGAGAAGGGTAAAGGGAGGGGGAGGCCCACTCCCCCTCCCTGACAAGGACATTTCTTAAGGTCATCTGGCTGGAAGAGGACAGGTTTGAAGCCTGCTCCGTCCAGCCTGAGAGCTTTGGTAGCTCCAAGTCCCCGAAGAGTCCCAGTCCACAACTAAGCCTGGGACAGCTTCTAGTTACCCTTCCTGCCACTATGTCAGCTCCCTTCATCCCTTTTGTCCTCCTTCCCTTCTTCTCTCCTGTCTTCCCTTCCTTCCTTTCCTCCTCCCTCCTTTCCTTCTTCCTGTCCCTTCCTCTCCCCTTTCCTCTTTCCCCCTTTTCCTGCACTCACTCTAGGGTCTCATGTAGCCCAGGTCTCTAACTCATAATACAGCCAAGGATAACCAAGAACTCCTGATCTCCCTGCCTCCACGTCACAAGTACTAGGATTTCAGACATGTGCCATGATCAACTGTCAGGGTACTGGGGATGGAGCCCAGGACTTTGTGGATGGCAGCCAAGCACTCTGCCAGCTGAGCTATAAACCCAGCCCTATTCTTTCTTTGATGCTGGAGACTAAACATAGGGCCTTCAACGTGCTAAATCCACTAAGCCATAGAGTCCCCAGCCCTGCTGAAGAACTTCCCCAGAGATGCTCACCACCGTCAGTGCCACGGCTCTGCCATCTCCCCTGACTGGGTCCCTCATTTATACACCATGATGCCAGCCTGCCTC
>LOEQ01003018.1:145203-189544 GCA_001685075.1 Bramus lutescens | reverse complement strand
ATGTAGATAGCCAGCGACTTACACAGTGCACCTGGGAAATGTATGCTGGCCCCCGAGTCCGGAAGTGCAGCCTTAGGGGTGGGTAAAGGAATTACAATGTCTTGTTTTGTTTTTTTCAACTTCTTAAAACTATTTTTAAGTTATTATAGAAAATAATGTCATTATGACATTTCCACACAGACAAATCACTGCACCCCACTAACCGGTGTTCCTCTCCCCCAACTCTCACTGATCCCCTTGCCCCCTACAAATAGCCCCCTTTCTGGTCGCATGTCATGTGTGTTAGTCCAGTTCTGCGCTTGTGTCAACCATATGCGTACTTAAATCTAGATTCTGTATAAGAGAGAAAATATGCCATAGTTCATCTTCCCCCCATTGCACCCCCTCTCTGCTGCTTTCGTCCTCTTTCTCTCGTCTCATCACGGGGGGCCAGCCTCTTGGAGCCCCAGTGGGCTTGAGCAGGCCTTGTTTTTACTTCCTGTCCAGTTCTGTTCTTACGCACAAAAGAGTGCCTACTTCCTGGATATCTTAAGAATCCCCTTGTCACGGAGCAGGTGAGATGCTCATGGCTCTTGCCACCAAATCTAAGACCTGAATTCAATCTCCAGAACCTACATGGTGGAAAGAACCAGCTCCTGCAGGTCATCCTCTGACCTCCACATGCATGGCACACGTGTGTATCCACACACATATACAAACCCATATGATAGTTAAATGTTTTTTAAAAAAAAAAAAAAGAATTTTCTGTCAGAGGATGCACAGACCTTGCCCCCTCTGTTTTCAAACTCCACCACAGGAGACAGGAGGATGGAAAGAAATTAGGAGCGGGTTCCGCATCCCCTCATCCCTTCCTCCCCTCAACCACCAATCCTTCTGCGTATGGATAAGATCACTTTGTCTACTGTGGGCTCATCTCCTAGGAAAAATGGAAACAAAGTTTTGTTGGCTGCTGCTCTGGGGAGCTCTGGGGAGCCACATCCATCACTGTGTCCAAGCCAGGCCCTGGGGATCGCAAGGATTTGAGCAGTGTGACTCTGGCTGGGGCCTCTGGCTGTCGGTGTTCAGCTCACTCTTGCTCCTCATCAGAACCACGTGGTGGGAATCCCTACACTTGCCCTAATCTCGGTGCCTCACTGTCCACTGCTGGATGCCCTAAGAGGTGGCTCCCTGTCCACCTTAGACCTCACCAATAACAGTTTAATTCCCCAGTGAGTTCCATCAACTCTGCCACCAGGATAGTGCTATCAAAATGCTGGTATGTTAGCCAGCTTGGCCCCTTGGCTGTGGCAGCACAGAATGTCACAAGAGCAGTGTACTAGCTACTTTTCTCACTGCTGTAACAAGATAACTGAGAGAGCTACTTAAGAAGGGTACAGCCCACCGCCATGGCAGGGAAGACAAGGCAGCAAGAGGCACCTGGTCACACTGTGTCTGCTGTCAGGAAGTAGAGAAGGGTGAGACTTGCACTCCACTTCCTTCCTCCTTCTTATTCAGTCTGGGTCTCAGCCTAGGGGCTGGCAGGGCCTCCCACATTCAAGACGGATCCTCCCATCTCAGTTTAACCTCTCTGGAGATGCTCTCACAGAACACACCTACAGTGTGTCGTCTAGACACCCATCAATCAAGAATAACCATTATTAGCTGCATGCCTATAATCACCCAGGAAGCAGAAGAGAGACAGAAAATGAGAGTTCCAACATCCCCTGCAAGGTTACATCCCCAGTGACCCATCTTCCTTCTAGTAAGTACCACCTCTTAAATGTTCCACTTTCTCTTTAGCACCATGGCCCTTTGGGGACCATTCTCGATGCAGGCTGTATCCCCAGCTCACAGTCTCGGGGTCCAAATCATCTTTGCCTTCCCCGGTCATCAGTATCAATGCTCTCTCTCATCCTCCAACAATCTGTTCTCTAGCTTGAGCTTCATAAAGATCACAGCCCTCCCTGAAATAAACCCCCCAGTCCACTACACCTGGGGCCAAATCTGAATTCATTGCTGGGTCCCGCAAAGTCCTCGCAGGCCCAGCCCTTCACTTTCTACTAATTAGAGTCTTCGGTCTTCAGTTTCTTCAGGAGGCTATGCTTCTAGATCCCAAGCCTTTGGGTACGCTCCTCCTTCTCCCTGGACACTCCCACACCCCCTTTCACACGGTGTGTCTCAGCTCCCTTCCAACTAGTTAGACAGCCACTTCTTGAGTACCTTGGCCAGCAGAAGACTTCTCCTTCTATCTCTGTCCCTGTGTCCCCTACTTCACACTGCCTCAGGGCCCTTATCACAGCCTCCAGTTTTCCTCCTTGGATCTGCTTCCTACCCATCTCACCACTAGCAGAAAGTAACAGGCAGCTCTACTGTGTGTCAGTATTGGTCTCAGCATGTGCTATTCTATTAGCTTTCATAACAACTGCGAGTTCCAGACAAGGAAGCTGAGGCATGATGTGAATAAGTGACTGTCCCAAGAGCCCACAGGTTGCAATTAGCAGAGACTGAACTTGAACCCACTGGTCTGGCTTCACTGCTGTTTGCTGTTTGGGTTGGTCCCCACTCTGGTGTGGAACTTTCTTGCCCATCTCTGAAAATCGCTTCCATCACTTCTGTCTGACAGTAGTGACTACACAGAGCAGGCCCTCTATGCGCTGTTGCTAAGGAAACCAGAAGGAATGAGCAAAAGTATTCGGTGGTGGTTTGACTCTGGTCACTGACACAACTCGGGTCTGCCCTTCTGCTGTTTACAGACTCGTTCATCCCGCTGATCCCTGCATGGCCAGCCCTGAGGGCTAGAATAGTGAAACTGACAGGCAAACTAGTGCAGGCACCTCATAAAAGTTAGTAATTAAGGCAGAGGAGTAATTTTAGTGACCACATCTGAGTCTCACAAGAATTCAATTAGAGACAAGTGCTAGCCAGTGTCATCCCCAGGTCAGACTGGAGGCCTGGTGTTGATTAGGGCTGGATGCTCTGTTAGTTTGTGGAGCCCAAGATATTCCTGGGGGAAAAAAATCCCCCAAACGGAGGAAAATCAGTGTGGTGTGGGAGATCAAAAGCGCAGGATTTGTGTCAGATTTATGGCTAAGAATATTCGCTGCTTCTTCTAGAGGATCAGGCATTAATTCCCAGCACCCTCATAACTATATCAACCTTGCAACCATCTGTACCTCCAGTTCCAGGGAATCTGACACCCTCCTTTTATATCTCTGGGCAGTGTACACACATGGTGCACAGACATACATGCAGGTGAAAAGCGCCATGCACATAAGTAAACAGCAGCAGCAGCATCAACTGGAGCTAACATTCAGTGGTGGAGAATATGCTCGGCATGCATAAGGCACCAGGTTCAACCTCCAGCACCAAAATATATAAATTTTGTGGTGGTTTGAATGAGAATGGCCCCCCCAAAGGCTCAGATGTTTAAAAGCTTCATCCCCAGTGGAACTGTTCATGGGAACAAGTAGGTGTGGCCTTGGTGGAGGAAGTGTGTCCCCAGGAGTGGGCTCTGAGGTTTCAAAAGCCCACACCAGGCCCAGTGTCTGCCTCCTGCCCGTGGATCAGGATGTAAAGCTCTCAGCTACTGCTCTAGCATCATGTCTGTCTGCTTCCCCCGTGATGATCATGGTCTAACCCTTTAAAACTGTATGCAAGGCCCCAGTTAAACACTTCATTTTATACAAGTTGCTGTGGTTGTGGTATCTGGTCACAGCAATAGAAATGACTAACTATCAACTGTAGCATCCTGAAAACATCCAGACACCACAGCAGGGTCAGCTCATGCTACCTAGAAAGACAGACATCTAATGAAAAAGGGGCCTTTCAGTCTCCAGCTATAAGTGTCTCATTACTCATGTTCCATCATTGATGAAAACAGTAGCTATAATTCTCATTTTACTAATGAGTGAATGGAACCTGCCCTCCTATCCCTTGAGAAAATACCATGGAGCCCGTACTTCCTGGAGGGTGAGAGGATGTGCTTGGTCATCTCCCAGCCCTGCCTTTAATCTCATCTTCTATGTCAGCTCACATCCTTAGCTGAGACGCTTAGCTGCAAGCTTTAGTTCTCAAACATGCTACAGTATGCACCACTGTTGTTAGCATGCTGTCTAGACATGGCTTTCCTTACCAGAAGATGAACTTTGGGTGAGCATACAGGACCTACCTATCTACCAACAGCACACCCCATTAGAACACTGTAGCCATATCGGAGCTTCCGAACACTCCTTCTGGTTGAACCAAAACCAGCTTACCCTGCCCCTTTGGTACATTGGGTCCACTTGCTGTCTCCCTAGAAGTGGGAGAATCATACGGTCCAAACAGAAGTCGTGCCAAACTCCCCTGGAAAACAAAAATCACACACACGCTGTAGATAACTGAGTAAGACATGGAATTAGGGACTGGGCTTGCTTCACGGCTCTGGTACTCACTAGCTGTGCGGTATTCAGAATGTCCACTCAGCCTCTCTCTTTTCACTGTTAGGAAACACCTATGAAAAGTTCATATTTACCTTGCTAGGTGCCTGAGAATTAGTCTTTAAGGCTGGAGGTCCAGCACAGGCGACCGAGATGGGCACATGATGGTATTCCCTCTGGCAATGGTACCGTGTAGTCAGAAAGCCCTCCTGATTTCACCCATGCATATTGAATGCTGTCTGTGGCCAAGTTCAGATCCTGCTCTGGTTAGTCACCCTCCCACGGGACAGATCCACTCTTGTGTAGATAAACCTACCCTTTCAGACAGCCAAGCTGTCAGAAACACGCAAATAATGCACGTGGAACCAGACAAGCTGGCTCGCCCATGCCACCTTAGGAGAGCTTTCTATGACGGACTCAGGAATCAGTAACCTCTGAGCAGAACCCTGGCCTGGCGCATGGGGCACTCCCATTAATTCGTACTTCCCCTTGAGCTGAACCTCCAGGAGAGAAGCTGAGTGTTCACTGCAAAGCCTCTGGCCAAGCCAGGAGCATTTCTCCTTAAGCTAATTAAAAAACAGAACAAAACAAAAAGCAAAAAACAAAAACCTCACCACTTTAATGGTTGAATGAATTAGAAGCTTTCTCATGTTCCAGGTTAAGGTCACAAGTGAGGACTTAGAAAACTCCCCAGAGTCAGAGGGGGTTGAGCATGATGGAGAACACCTATAGTTCCAGTACTCAAGAGGCAGAGGCAGGAGGATCATGAGTTTGGGGTCAGCATGGAAAATGCAGAGAGACCCTGTTTCAAAATTAAAATAAAAGGGGGCTATGGCTCCATGACAGCACAGCTGTTTAGCATGCAGAAAGCCCTGGGCTCAGCAGGGAGCCCCGACAGAGTGGGAGAGGGGAGTGGGAGAGCAGGAGATGCAAAAGGAAGAGAGAAAAGTTAGAAGCAAAACGAGCCGTCTTTGTCTTCCCCACATCTCATTTCTCCACTTAGCCTGTCTCCCTAAAATTCTTTCCTGCTCTCTCTCCACTTCTGACCAACGAGCCAGGGTCTCTTCCAAGGGACGGCAGTGGCTCATACTACTGGAGGCCAGTGGGAATGGTGCCATTCTCGGAGCAATGACGAGAGCAGGATGAACTTCAGTGCAGACAGCAGTGCAACCATAAGAACCATGCCCTGGGTGACTGTGATCCCTCATGAACTTGTGGCTTGGCTCTAGCGGACTCCTTCTATACCAGTGCTCAGAACTGGAGGCTTGCCTAAGTGGCACCTCCACCTCCCACACCCTGAGCAACGTCATTTGTTCCCTACTACTGTGGCAACTTCTCTCTCCTCTTATGACTTAATCCCCAGCTGTAACTCAGGGCTCAGTCCTATTAGCTTAGCTACTAGACAGGCCCAGACACTCTGTGGTTACTCAGGAAATTAGAGCTCTCTGAGGTCTGTTTGCACAGACAGACAGAACCTGCCCTGCCCAGCACTCGCCTTGATTCTCACTAGATAGGTAGGCATACCCTGACCCTGGCAAGCATCCAGATCTGGGATGGTCCCCCAAGGCCAGTGTGTTGAAGGGCTGGCCTCCTGCCTCTAGTGCTATGGAGAGATGGTGGAACCTTTAGATGACTGCATCCCTGCCACGATGTGCTGCGTGACCAAAACAATAGGACCAATTAGTTGTCATGGACTGAAACTATGAGGCAAATAACCTTTCTTTCTTTTAAGCTGATTTATCTGATATGTGCTACAGTAACAAAAAAGCCAACACATCCTCTACTCTGAATTCAACTGTGATTTAGTCTTGGCATACATGAATTCCCCCTCTAGAGAGTTCCTCCTTCTAGCCTATGCAAAACCTGGCTCTCTGGCTCTCCTTGGTGTCCCATAGCTCTTCCTCCTATCCTTGTCAAAAGGTTTCTTCTATATGTGAATCTTACAGATTTCGTGTAAGGGATTTTGGACTTCACTCTTCACCCTATTCTTCTGCCTCAATATTACCAATGACCTAAGGTCCTCCTCTAAACCCCATCTAAAGTTTCTACCACTCCCCAGTAGCACCACCCTGGGGGCCAAGGCATCACCACAGCATCCCAGTTGTACAAATAGCTCATGCTAACATCCCAAACCCCATGGGGTGGCTCATGTTATGCTTCAAAACAACAACCAAGATGGTGGCATATACTGGTAATCCCAGCACTGAGGAGCCGAAGAGAAAGATAGTGATAAGTTCAGGGCCAGCCAAGGTTATACAGACCTGTCCTTCCTCACAACCTAACTCTCCGAGACTTACTACCAGACTTACTAGTTTCACATGCCTTGACATCAGTCTTATATAATCAACTATTACAGTTACTCAAAAAAATTTACAAAATTTTATAAACATTTCAAAGGATAAGGAATCTTCATTCTTTTATTCCTATCCTTCGGCAATTACCAACATCTGCTTCATTGACTTCAAGGATTTTATTATATGTGCATGTTCCTGAGTATATATGTATGTACTGTATGTGGGCAGGTTCCCCCAGGGTTCAGAAAAGGGCATCAGATCCCCAGGAACTGGAGTCATGGAAGGTTGTGAGCTGCCAGATGTGAGTGCTGGGTCCTCTGCAAGAACAGTCAGTGCTCTTAACCACTCTTAACTAGCTCTCAGCCTTGTCACTGACTTTACACATTGTCTCCTCCCTTCCTTCCTTCCTCCCATCCTCCTTCCCTCACCCTCTCTCTTTTCCCTACTATTGTGACCCAGTACATGACATGCTAAGTATTTTCTTAGGAATCCTGGAAATAAAAAGACATTCTATTATAGGTTTTAGAGGTTACTGGGAAAGAGAGGCCAGCCAATACCACAAACTCAGGTCTGATGAAAAGACACTTGCTATGACTAACAACCAACATGACTGGAAAGTCTGACTGGTTTCAGCTGCTTGGAAGAGGGTACAAAATTTATAAATTCCCTATCACACGCCAGCTGGTACAGTTGTGTAAGAGACTGACTGTAATGACTGCTTCTCGCCTGCTTCCTTCAGTATATTTATCTGTCACCAAGGAAGGGACATCAGAGGCTATTACCCTGGGCAACTGGCAAGACTCCATTTTGACTACAGCGTGAAGAGGGCTCCAAGGTGAGACATACCCCTAAATCTTAATTTCCAATAATGTCATCGAAGCTAAAATGACAAGTAGGAGAAGTGAATGGCATAATCTTTATATATATAGCAAGTACCCATGGAGGTCAGAAGTGAGCTGCCCCACGGAATGGAACTCGGGTTCTCTGTAAGAGCTTATCCACCTTTCCAGCTCGTAGCTACACAATCTCAACAATACCAATAATAGTAATGTTAGTCACAAGTGTGCCTGGCCTATGGGCTAGAAAAGGAGTGGAAATCGGCTAAACTGGTAAAAATCTTGGGACTTGGTTTGGGTTTCCTGGGAGGCCTCTGGGTGCCGGAATCAAACCCAAAGCCTCAAGTATGTCAAGCATGGTCCACCAGGGAGATACATCGCTAGCACTGATAATATGGCTGTTTTCATTTCCACAGTAGCCATATTATTAGCACTTTGTATTTTTATCTTTTTCTCTAGTTTACAGATTTTTTTCTCAAAGGAGAATACATTGCTTCCATAGTCAGCAATAAATATAGAATTTTTATCAAATCATCTATGGAATTTAAGAAACACTGTAAGTTTAGAATTCCAAATTTGGTCAAATATCTTAAACTTACTGGGATTCGGTTTCATTCTCAATAAAGGTTTAAATCTGGTTTATGTGGCTCCTTCCTTTCACAAAAGAAAAGCAAAAATTAATAGCCACAGACACATCAACCTTATTTCCTGGTCCAGAGAGGCTAGAATCTACAAGAGGCTACAAGAGGTAAAAGCATAAATTTGAGAAACTTATAAAATGTTTGATTTGGGGGCAATTTTCACATTCTCTGAGTATCTCACTCCCAAATAAAAGAATCGCTGTAAAATTCTGAGGCACGTTAAGCCCTCAGCATGATTATTGCCACTTGAATTCGTCTCCTGCCTATTTCAATTTCCCTTCTCTTGGTTCTAGCTCCCATCTAGCCAGCCTTCAATTATCCCCATGCAGGCGTGGGAGTCGGCAGGCCACCTGTACTTAGATCAGTGTACAGTCTAGACTTAAATGATGAAACTGGAAGCAGTTTTGAGGTCATCCCAATCCAGTTAGAAATACAGCAGATGAATGAGACATTCTTAGTTCTGAAATGTACTTATTGTGGGCCTGCCTGCTCCTGCCACTGTGCATGTGTGGAAATCAGGGGACACTTTTTAGAACTTGTTTTCTTCTTTCGCCAAGTAGGACCCAAGGAGTGAACACAGGTCACCAGCCTTTACCGGATGAGCCATCTCCATGGCCCAAGCAATATGTCTCAACTCAGGTCACACAATTACTGTAAATGTTAGGTTTACGTTTTAATCTAAGTTTCTGAGTTCCAGTTCAAGGCTCTGAGTACTAAATGAAATATTTGCTTAAGTAACTTCTGTTTTTAAAACGTGGGGGAGAAGATTTCATTACCCAGGCTGGTTCCTAATTCAAGCTGAGCTCAGGGACCTTTCCACCATAGCCTTGGGGTCGCTGCAAACTGTAGGTGTACCACTACGCATGACTTAGTCACTTGCCTTGAAACTGTACTGTCTCTGTACTACTAATTGTTCAAGAGTTTTCCTTAAGAGTCCCTTTCTTTTTACTAAAAAAAAAATGGAAAACTGGTGAATAAGCCTGTAATTACAGCTATTCTGGAGGCTGAAGCTCAGGGACTGAAAGTTCAAAGTCAACCTGGGCTACAAAACAAATTTTAGAATGGCGGGGTCAGGAAGGATTGCAGTCTGGAGGGATGCTAGAGCCAGTAGGAAAGAGGTCCATGCTGAAAACCCAGGTCCTCAGAGGATAGCTGACAGTAACATCAGGACACCAAAACAAAAAATCAAGTGAGTTTTTCTTACATTTTTATATAATCTAACAATATGCCCATTAATTAGAGACTAAAGAACGAACCTTGGATCCCATCCCCCTTTCTATATTTTACTTGAAGATATTTTAGTTACATTCTTATGTGATATGTGTGCTTACATGCATGAGCATGCAGAGGTCACAGGACAACTGGCGGGAGTTGTTTCTCTCCTTGCACTATCTGGAGCCAGAGGATTGAAGCCCATTTCTCAGATTTGGCCAGAAGTGCCTTCTTCCCCCGCTGACCATCTCGCTGGCACCCACATTTTAATTACGTCCTTTTAAATGTCTTCAACTACTTTTGTACTGTACACAGTTGCTAAAAAGATGGTGTGTAAAAATGTCAGAGTAAGTAGCCCCCCAAAAATCACTATTTTCTTTTACATTCCAGGTTTGGATCAGAAAATAGGCATAACTTTCATTAAATCCTAGACCTCTTAATTCATTACCAGAAGTCTACTGCTGTGACAAGAGAAGTGGTTTCGCAAGAAACACCTTTAAGACGCACATAAAATGTGGTACTCCAAGAAAACAACTTTGACATTTTTTTCGTGAGTAAATTAATGGTAACAGCACTACCTGTAAGAGTGTATACAGATGGATCTAGTCCTAAAAAAAATATTATGTTGCAAATTCTCTTCAGGGAAAATTGGTCAGGAAATCAAGCTCCAATCCTGAGAACATCTGTCATCTGTTGAAGAAGCTAGCTGTGTAATACAGTGCTTGCAAGGGAAAATAAAAAGTATGCGAATGTCATAATTTGTCATAAGCTTTTAGCATCTTGTTGCTGATGCTGACAACCATCTAACCATCTTACCTTCGCAGTAAGTGCTCATCCATGGGATCAGAGGTCACTAGCCAAGGAAGAAGACTAGGAGACAACTGTGGGTCCGCAGTGGTATTCGGGACTAGCAAAGAAGGGAATTAATGAAACTCTGCATCCAGGATTATCATCCTTCTCAACAACACACCCCTATGGTAGGACTGTGAAGGTTCTTGTAGGAACCAATTCTAACGACCTTTAAAAATAGGGATGGGGCAATTTTTCACATCAAAAGCTACAAGATGCCATCTAACAAGGGATGTGTGAACTTGCTTAAGCAATGAATCATATGTGGCACACCAGCTGCACCTGGGGAGCCACTAGTTAAGTGACAACTACCAGTTAGCAACAATTCAGTGTTTTTCTCCCAAAACCCACATGGGAGAGATGCATAGGCTCTTTGGAATCACAACTCTTACTTTAATGTGACAGTGACACCTCTAACCCCCCAGGGATACTTCTGCTTTGGACTTAACAATTTCCTTAGACAGAAGCAGTGCTAACAACTTCCAGGTAGCCTCTCCTACCTAGTCCCCAGCCACCACAAAGGTGAATCATATTTCCTTCAACACACACAAACATTAGTAAAAGTCCACATGCTCCTTGGGGAAAAGCTAGAGTTAATATTAACAGTAGATGCTATGGGTGATGAGAGGAGTCTTTAGGCAAGACCAAGCTCCCCTTCATACAGACAATACTAAGGATGGAACCCGGGGCCTTGAGCGTTCCATGAGAGTGCTCCACCACCTGAGCTCATCTTCAGCCCCTATATAACCCCATCTGTTTCTTTTAGCTAAAGGTACAACACTTAGACAATGAAGTCTGTTTCACAATGGTTTTTACCAATCTTTGCCTTTAAATTGTATCTAATCCTCTTACAGATTGCCAACCACTTCCTCTTCAGTTTACAGCTTGCCCTTTTCATGACCTACACCTTGTTAAATAATTGTTTCTTTTTTTTTTTTAATTTTCAAGACAGGGCTTCTCTGTGTAGCCGAAGCTGGCCTTGAACACAGAGAGCTACCTGCCTGGCTTTTCAGACTCTAAAGTGATTACCACAGAAAGTACAAATTCATGTTCTAAATCTAGATTTAATACCAATTTAGCATTAATAACATACAAAAATTCAGGTCCTAGCAGAAGCTGTCCCTACTTATTGTCAATTACATTTTTATAAAATGCACCGCATACCACAAATTGTCATCTTTTCCCATGACAGTGCCACATATTTTGATTATAGTAGCTTTGTAATGTAACAACTGGCGAAGGCAGAATCTCCTGAGCCACATGCACACACGTGGGAAGCAGGGTCCTGAAAGATCAGGCCCAAGTAATGCGGAGCGACATGGTAACTTTTAGGCCAGCCTGTCTCAAACACACACAACCTCTCACATTATCTTCTCAAAACTGTCTCATGTCTGTCCTCTAACATACTAACCTTCCCTGCTCAAGCATCTTGTGCTACAGTTGGGTATGCTTAGCTCTGTGGTGACTCCCACTTGCAGCCATTCAATAGTCTACTAAATTCTAAAACTTAGGTTTAAAGATGTGTATGCCCACCACATGAGTGTCCATGAAGGCCAAAGGACAGCATCAGACCCCAAGACCTGGAGTCACAAGCAGCTGAGAGTCACAGTGTCCAAGAACTGAACTCTGATCCTCTGAGAAGGCAGCAAGTGATCTAAGCTGTTGAGCCATCTGATTTAGTAGTTCAGCTGCAGCTTAGCCGTAACAGGCACTACATTCTAACCTACAGGACTCTGCCACATCCCTCAGTCTGCTGCCAACCTCACCCAGCCCCTTGCTAATTTGGTTCCATTTTTCCATCTCTGCAGAATATAGAGAGGACCCTGAACATTTTCTCTCATGCTAATTCGTCTAGTTAGTATGTTTAAGCATCTCTAAGAGCCTTCTCTTGCCCTTGCCAGACATTTTGATTAGGATTCATTCATTTCACCATGCATGCTTCATTGAAGCATATAACATCATTCATCAATGTTTAGCATGCTGCCACTACTATATCTTTCATAACTGTACGCAATTGCCCCTGCTACTGCATATCTAGTATCTAACAGAAGGCACATACAGCCTTGTTAAATAAAATTGTAATAGTTATCAAAGGTTTGAAAGACAGCTTTATTTAAAGAACAGACCATCTCTCCTAATCAACCAACAGCTCACATTCAAAGAGAAACTAAAATATCCAGAGTGCTTTAAAATCAGTAAATAACAGCAATCAGAGATATTTTGGGTAATGGAGGAAAAATTCCTGATTTGAAAGAAAATGGGTTCATTACTGAAAATGTTTCAATAATACAATGCTTATAGCCAAGAATACAGATCTTCCAAGGCCTTGCAGCTTTCACGGGGTGAATTGGGGTTTATTGGCTCTGCTCTGTTCTCAAGTGTTAGAGTGGGCTGGCGGGGTCACTTGCGTTTATTATTCGAGTCCAATGAAACTGCTAGTTTGGAATTTTTCTTAAACCATGTATTAATAATACTTCAGTGATAAGACACTTTGATCCTCCTGAAGATCCTTCTGATCTCTGCCTACCTTGTCCCCATGCACTTCACAGGGCATCCTTCCTCCACACTAGGATTACTATGAACACAAGAAAAACAACACACAAACCATACTGGAAATATTTGGTTCTTTTTAATTAGCTATTGATGGTTATTATAAAATAATTTCAAGTGATACCTAATTTAAGCATTTAATAGTCCATGGAGGATAATCTACAGCACAATGTAAAGCCTAACTGCCAAATAATACCACTCTGTTTTTTAATAAAGGAGAGATGAAGTCATGATCAAAATTATGGCTGACAATTAGGGTTCATGTGGGTACTTATGAGTCAGTCATTTTGTAGATATACTGGCAGGCACAATGTTGAAAGTGAACCCACTGTTCTTAGAAATAACAGAATACTTAAAAATAAAAAGGAAAGATATACATTTGATTGAGCTCATACCTGAAAACAAACAAAAGTATTCACCAAATATCACAACAGATTTTTTTAATAATTATTTTTTAACATTAAGATTGTTATTGTAGGAAACATCTCTTTGAACACTAAATTAAATGTTCATTGCATTAAATAATTTTAGAGAGAACTAAGTTCTGTGCTCTATATAAATGAAAGGCTCCATGAACATACTCCCCCCTCCCAAACCAAAGCTCAATTTTGCAATGGCCTCAGCAGAAAATAAGCAGTTCACAATTTAAACAGAATTCATAGCATACAAAAATTGACATAACCCCTATTTTTTCATTTTTCTTTCTAACAGCAAAGATTACAATGACAGAATTGAATGATCAGAATGTAAAAATACTTGTGCAAAACTGCATTAATTGTTCTCACTATCTAGTCGGGATAAAAACTCAAACACAATGACAATAATGAAGAAAAACTACACTGCAAGTTTTAGATTTCAAACAACAGAGATTATACAATTACTAAACATGGAAAGGAACTGTGTGTGGCACCATGAGCAGCAGGAGCAACAGATGCGGTGGCCATGCCAGCTGAGAAGCTGGATGGGAGGGCGCCAGTCTATCCATGACAGCCATCCGTCAGAGACTGCAAACCAATGCCAGCTTAAAACTCATTTCAATGTCTTTATTCTTGAATTTGCAGATCATAGAGAAATGGTCAAGTATCTTTCCCCTCCCTCTCAAGGAGTGTCTCGTGCACTGCTGGCAGTTCTTAGAAGAGCTGAATCATGGACTCTCTGGATTTACCTACACCAATCCACTTAACTGGAAAACAAAACAAGAGAAGAGCATCAATCAAGTCCCCTGTGACATTTAACCTTGGGATGAAGAAAGAGGAAAGTCCTGCTAGGCAAGAGCCAAACTCCTAGCTGCGCTTCATTTTAAGTTAAGAGTGATGCTGTATTTAAAAAGTAGAGGCTCAAAAAGTAAAGTATCAGGTTTTGATTCAATGTCATTAACCAGTACTATGAGGGACTGACTTGAATTTTTTTTAAAGTTACTATTATTTCTTAAAGGAAGAAATAATAAATGCTGAATATTTTTGATCTCAGAAACAAAGAACTATGGATATGCTTATGTTAGATAATTTAGTATATAACAAACCTTTTAAGGTATTCATTAATGTAGATTCTGAGAATCAAAAGAAAAGGGTTTCTGGGGTACTCTGTCAAGATGAGAATTCTTCCATGGAGGACTGGAGAGATGGCTCAGTGGCTTAAAGTACATGATGCTCTTGCAGAGGACCCTAGTTCAATTCTGAGCACAACACTGTGACTTTAAACCATTCATAGCTCTAGTTCGCGAGGATCCATGATGCCCCTTCTGGTACTGTGGGCACTGTACCCATGTGGAACACATACATTATGTACAGGCACATATAAAATAATAAGTAAGCCTTAAATAGAGCTCTTCCATGTAATAATTTTAGCATATTATAAACATAAACATGATTTGCTGAAGAAAGTTGTTTAAAATTGAAGAACTACATACTGTGCTGGAGTACTTTCGTGTTCATTCTAAAAAGACAGGAATGTACAGCAAACACTGTCATCTTTAGGCAAAGTGATTTGAAGATATGATTTGACTTTTTTTAAGTCATTAGAAAATTAAGATGAGAATATTTCTGCTTCAGGATTTTTCTGTAAGATTTCTTGTCATATATTGTTTTTTAAAAAATGATGAACTAATTTCACATTTAGTCTCTGTTCTATGATTTGCAATGTACCATGTGGTTTTAAAAGGTGTGCTCAATTTTGTATATTTTTATTTCTGGACCACAAAGGAATTATTTACTATTGCCATTCAAAGATAATTTAAGTATTTCAATTATATAATCAAAAAGGTAAATAGAAAAACTTGTATTCTAAGTCAGAAAGAGAAGAAATCCTCTCCTTTTCTTCTAAAAAAAAAATGCATACGAGAAGGGATCCAGCAGACTAGCCTGCCTATTATTCTGTTCTAACTATAAAGTATTTACCATTCCTTCACCCTCAGTGACCATGACAATAAAATAACAGAGATATAAAGAATTTTTTATAAAGTTCCTAATAGAAAAGATAAGCAAAAATCCACTGTAAGTTTTACAATTCTGAACTGCACAGTCTTAGGACAGCCTAGAACACAAGTCCAGGGGAATGACTGGTCATCTCTGCCTCACAGTTCTAATTATTCGTAGAATTACTGGGTTCCTCAAGATACTGGCAGGAGAACCCTTTATGCTATTTTATAGGGTTCATTAAGACTCAGCTATTTATAATACGAAAACTGTAGACTAAAAGGCGCTCACAAATATGCTCACTAAGTTTGACATCAAGCTTTGAGGGACCCAAACAATCTGGAAACAAGAACCATGTCTGAAACGAATCACGAATGAAAATGAAACACAACACAGACAGTGTAAGTACATAATATGTTGCATGTGGAAAATACTCCCATCAATATAAACAAAAGAATGAAAGGAAAAAGCAATCATGTAACGGAATGGGCTACATAACTTCATTATGCCCAACCCTGGCCATTTGTTTTGTTCTACATGTGTTACATCCATTTCTCACTTTTTTTGTTTGTGTTCTCTGTTATATTTTGACAAGGTTTTATTATATAGCCCTGACTAACCTAGCAATTCTCAGCAACCTCCTGCCTTGGTCCCCCATGAGCAAGGACTACATGAGTAAACCAATTCACTCTTTGGCATTACTTTAAATTTCTTGCTAATTCTGTCACCCTGACACACAAGCTAGAAAGGAGGGAGATCCTCAGTTGAAAAAATGCCTATATAAGATTGCGCTCAGGAAAACCTGCAGGGCATTTCCTTAATCAGTGATTAATGGGGGAGGGCCTGGTCCTATTTTGGGTGGTGCCAAACCTGGGCAGGTGAATAGCTGGGCAAGCCTGTAGGCAATAATTTTCCACACCCTCTGCATCAGCTCCTGCCCAGCTTGATTTCTTCAATGACAGTGATATGAAAGAGTAGGCCAAATAAACTCTCTCATCCCCAAGTTGCTTTGGTCATGGTGTTTCATTACAGCAACAGTAATGAGATACAGCAATAGATATATGTCCTATTTATACTCTATTATTTCCTAATGTCCATCCAAGATTTCTACTCTGACAAGCAGCTTAACCAAATGATAAAAACAACCACCATCACAACAAAATATTTTTTGATGAGGGTGAAAGCTATGAGTAAATAAACCAAAATCAAACAAACAAAAAACAAAACCCCACAAACTAACAGAAAATTAAAGACAGCTGCTCATAAAGTGTTTACCTGGTATTTGAAGCTCATCTTCAATAAACCGAACATAATTTTGTGCATTGACAGGGAGCTCCTTAAACGTCCTTGCATTAGATATGTCTGTGTTCCATCCTGGGAAAGTTTTATACTGAACTTCCACTTTATTTAAGACTTCTTGGTTTGCTGAAAGTTAAGAAGTATATGTGTTTATGGAACACACTGCCTGTTGCCAAATGACTTGTTTTTCAGACATGGTTTCTCTTCAGTCCAGGCTGGCCCTGCACTCTTGGCAATTCTCCCTTCAGCCTATCCAAGTTAAGGAAGTATAAGCATGAACCACTACTGCCCACTTCAAATGACTCTGACAAAAGAAGGTTCAAGGACACTTATCAAAATCCTCAAAACCAGATGTGTCCGAATTTAGAATTTTCAGACCATTAGCAAGGTGAACACCAGCACACATACCCTTTAGGGTAGTATTTTATAAAACAACATTTCTTCAGCAACATGATTATACACTTAAGTGGAGAAAGATTACACAGTTAAAACTTCAGTTACAGTGGTTGGTAAATGAGCTGTGCCAAACTTTCTTCTGTTTCTGGAGCATTTTGAATTTCTATACTATTAACCATGTGTGTGTACAACATCAACTTTACAGAAGGCTGGTACATCTTCAATCCTCTGAGAAATCTATCGCAAGATAGACAATTTCTTTATTATTCCACCTAATGACTTTCTCTATATCACCCTGCTGAAATCTGCAGACATGGTGGATAGTGTGGTATACTATTCAGGTCTCCCTCTTCAGAGCAGAGAGTCTCAAGAATGACTGAGACCATGTAGCAGCTAGAGGTTTGTGGAAACACACAGGACTTTCCACAAGAATATTAACAAAGCATAAAACCAATGATACAAGTTCCAGATAACCATTCACCAACTCAGTGGTCCCTAAAGTAAGAATCCATAGTACTCAGAGGAAAGCAACAGAATCTGAGTATAATAAACTCTCTGTAATGTCTAATACTCAAAGGAAGCCATGGGGCACGCAAACAGTGGTCAGCTATACTACATGTACTACTGCTGCGATTACAAGTGATGTTTCTGAAAACATTCTATAACACTTCTTGGATGAAAATTTCCATCTTGGAGTATTTCTGGAGAAATCTGGCTCAAGTCCAGACACAAATACAAAACCAAAAAGCATAAAAGTTTATCTGTTTGAGTTAGTAATTTTAACAAAAATAATGAATCTGCTATGCAATTATGATGGCTCTTGCCAAGTCACTGTATTTGATTGCACTATTCTTCTTTGATACTTGAGCTATATTAAAACTTTTTTTAAATATTTATTTATTATGTATACAATATTCTGTCTGCCATGTATGCCTGCAGGCCAGAAGAGGGTGCCAGACCACATTACAGATGGCTGTGAGCCACCATGTGGTTGCTGGGAATTAAACTCAGGACCTTTGAAAGAGCAGGCAATAACCTCTGAGTCATCTCTCCAGCCCTATATTAAAACTCTTAAAAACAGTTTTGAGGTCGCATTAACAACCAGGACATAACATATATTTGAGTAATCAGTTTCTAAGTAACCATTCCCTAAAATGTTAACAGACGTCTGTTTTTCTATAAGAGAAACTGGAAAAGTGACAGAAAATTATTCTCCAAGAATGTCTAGTCTCAGGGACATAAAACTTTCCAGCCTGCCAAGTTTCATTAAGGTTGTCAACATTACTTCAATTGGCATTTCCTTGGTGTTTAAGAAAAACTAATCTGAAAAATCAGCAATTTCCATTTCTAAATCTAGAAGCATTTACTGAATTCCTGAGTAAGAAAACCCAGTGATTAAGACAGGCTTCAGAGACTATACTGGCTCAAATAGGTAGCTCCTTCACCTGGAGGGCTTAAAGGATGAAGTAAGTTCATATACTGAGAAAGAATACAAGATCCAAGGGTCTTTTTATTTTAAACCCTTTTATTCCCAAGGAAGAGAGAACTCGTCGATGAAAATCATTCAGATGATTAAAAAAAAATTCTCCCTTACCCACTTTGATGCTGCTATAGGGAGGGGTACTGCTATATTGCCCAAACCAACTTTAAACTTCTGGGCTCAAAAGTGGGCCTTTTGCCTTAGGCTCCTAAGTAGCTAAGCTACAGGTCATAGTTAGCTTGTGTATGTCAATTATTTTAAGTTTAAAAAATTAAACCCTGAAGTAGCATGGTCCAACAAATAGCTTTCTTATTTTGAGTTAAAGTATAAAGTACATGTTTGTGACCCAACTCTGAAATTAATACAAGTTTTGAACAAAATGTTATTAAGTGAATATATCTGCATTATTTGCATTATTAGTAAGGTAAAAAAAAAGCCTGTGAAAGATATATAATCTTATAACAAGTAACAATTATATATCATACATAATGTATAGTTAGATGACAATATTAACAATCTTATAAATGTTAGACACAGCCTTAAAAAAAAAAGAGTACCTGGGAAATGAGGTATGATTTCCCCATCCAATTTGTAAGCAACGCCAACTTTAATTTCTGTAAACATATCCAAAATATCCAACTTGGTAAGGGCCAACCTAATTTTGAAAAAACAAAAACCAGACACTGTTGAAACAGCAAACTTGTGACCTCCAGTCTGTACAGGAAAAAGGAAAAACTCATGCAAAGCCCAAAACTCCAAAGCAATTCTGAAAACTTGTTAGGATTGTACTTGAAAGCATGCTACGCATAAAACACCACATCGATGAGGACACTCCACTGACATATAGCCTTCATAATATATCAACCAGGGTTACTTTCTAGTAATTACAACAGATTGTCACTGGTGACTTCACATTTGCTCAGCTTTCTTATGAGGGATGGCTTGTGAGAAGGCTGCCTGGAGTTAAGGATGCATTTTGTGCACGAGGGACACAGCAGAGCGCACTGCTCCACATAATCACAAGATATTAAATACATTTCCATACATGCTACCATCCCCAGTTCTTCACTCTGGTTAACATCACCTCCACCCTGCTGGTCAGAAACTGGCAGAGTGAGGAAACATCAAGGACCGCTTTGTCATACATCAGTTTCCCGAAAAATGACTGGAAAATAGGAAGTTTAGGGAAAATTGTGGAAATTAGATAAAATACTAGGTTTGGTATTTTGATGCACAATCTTGGGGGTTGTTTGTTCATTTTTAAAAAACGAACAAACAAAAAAACAAAAATTAAAAAAAAACTCCTCCTTTTGCTTGTTAGATGCTCAGCCTATTAATGTAGACACAAACACATTTACTTATATATAAAATGCTAATAACTTTATTGAATATTTTCAGTGAGCAGGACAGTATGCCTACATCTCATCTCTTTGTTCAAATGTCCATGATGGGAGTAATATCATCACCTCTATTTTAAAGGTGATGAGACCGAGACTCAGAAAGAGGGGCACGTCCAGTCACATCAACATAGTGCACATATCTGCACATCTGATTCCAGGTCAGGAACTAAGTGTGCACACTCCATCCCCATTCAGCATCGTCTTTCTGTGTGCAGTGTTCATCCTGCTCATCTAAGCCTACCTGCCTATCCATCTCCCCGCCCTCTGTACACGCACAGGAGTCAGACTACCATGGTTCTTCCGCCTTGGGCATCTCTTCCCGTGCAATTCCTCCTACATCTCATCCCACTGCTAAAACTAGGATTTTATTATGGAGGTGAAGGAATGAAGCTTTTCTGTTAGGGGATTCTCAAGTTACTTCTTGAAAATCAAATTTGTGGTCATCAACTGTTTACCATTTCCTGAAATAAATCTTCAACACTCACGCAGTAAATCCATTGATCATATGAGCGTATTTGAGTAAAACAAGGTCCAACCAGCCGCATCTTCTTTTCCTGCCCGTAGTTACTCCAAATTCTCTACCCCTTGTTTGTAATAATTCTCCAACTTCCTGGATAACACAGTTTATGAGTTAGAATATCAGAGCTGTATATTCAGGGAATTATACTAGAGATTATATAATAAACAATATCTCTTTTGATAAAAATTTCATAAAATAAGCTGGAGACAGGAGTCCATGGAAATGACATTACTTGGAATATATTCAGTTTTGATTTCATTTTTACATTTTTAAGGTAATATTTTTTCTGTTATATACAGGTAAAATATTGATTGACAGAAAACAAAACAATTAGATTCTAATAAGAAAAAGTTGTTATGGTCTTAGATGTGTTCCACAAAAGGGCTCATGTGTTGAAGGCTTGGTTCTCAGCAGTTAGCAATACTGAGAGGTGACTGGATCACAAAGACACTAATGTTATCAAAGGATTAATCCATTGATGAGTGTTGTGGGCTACTTTATCACGCTATGTGTGAAAATGTATCTATGTTTTACTTCACCTCCTAATGCACCTGGACTGGTTTAATAAAGAGCTGAACAGCAAATAGCTAGGCAGGAGACTTTTAAGTGGGACTTCTGGGCAAAGAGAGGAACGCAATTTAGGCAGGCAGAGAAGCCAGTACAGAATGAAGGAGAGGAAAAGAGCCACATAGCAGAACAGATTAATAAAAACAGGTTAAGTTATAATCACTAATGGGACAAGCCTAAACTAAAACCAGGCTTTCATAATTAACAAGTCTCCACGTCATTATTTGGGGGTAGGCTTGCTACATGAGTTCACAGCTGGACTATTAGAAGGCAGGGCCTTGTTAGAGAACAGAGGGTCCTGAGGCTTCCCAAATGCCATGAGGTGAGGTGACCAGTTTTCCTACATCTACCCTTCTGCCACAATGCGTCTTACTTCTGCCCAGAAACATGAAACAGAAACCATGAACAATAAAAAATACATCTTTTCTCCTTTTAAATTCCTCCTGTAATTTTCAGAACAAAGGGAAAGTTCATAAACAAGTAAGTCATTAATATTTATTTAAACAGACAAACCTAGTCAATCATTCCAAGAATTAAGGTTATATAGCTTTACTGAAAATGAGAAGGCAAACATATCAAATGACCCTTGCAAATGAAGAGAGAGGCAGGAGTCTCTTAAGGTGGATACAATTTTTCTTTCCATACTTTAAAAACTGGATTACTAAGAAAGGGGCTTACATTGTCTTGTTCTGTGGGAAAGGCACCAATACCAACTCTAGTGGTATAAGCTTTTACAACTCCATACACTTCTCCAACATTTTGAGGGGGCATACCCAAACCTGTACAGACACCTCCAACAGTACAGTTTGAAGAGGTTACAAAAGGGTAAGTTCCTAGAAAATAGAAAAAAAGAAACAAAACACTAAGATAAACACATGCACACATATTCTCTAAAACAGAATTACATTAAAAGCATGCATATGAATTTATTCCAGGTATCTGAAGACTTGACCATAACTGTATTGCCCTCTCTCAAGGGCTCAATGTTTCAGGTTTAATTCTCTTTGTCTGTAATGAGTTTAAAATGCAGATGGTCAGAGCTTTAATTGCAGCATGTGAGCTGTAGAGAACCCCAGAGTGTGTCTATTTGCTAACTTGGCTCTATATAGTATGTACTCACTGCCATGGAAGAATTTTATGCAGACACCTACCTACACAGTTTGATTGATTTCTATTAACTCCAAATCACTCCTTAGTGGACACACTTAGGGTGCAGCAGGACCCTGGAGCAACAGTCATTTTGTGGTGTTGAACATTTCCTCAGCCTTTGAACTCTATTCAGCAGTCCTCAAATTACAACAACAATTATGAGGGTGCATTTTTTCTCCCCTTTATACTTAACTACTCACTCTGCTAATTATACACTCTTTCCAGATTGATTATTATAGGATAAAGGGGTAAATATATATATTATAGAGAAAATACATTCTCTTTAATTAGTTAGTACCCAACGCTTATGAAATGTCAAGAGGCCCAAGGGGTAGCTCAGCAGTTAAGAGCACTTGCTGCTCTTCCAGAGGACCCAGGTGTGATTCCCAGTACCCACTTTAAACTCTAAAGATTCCCAGTTCACAGCCATCTTTAACTCTATTTCCAGGGGATCCAGTGACTTCTGGCCTCCAAGGGCACTGCATCCATATGGTATACAGACATTCATGCAAGTAAAACACACAAATACATAAAAGTTTAAAAAAAATATCACCCAGAACTGTTAACCGTGTAAGAAAGTATATTTAGATACAACCACCAAGATTAATGAGACAACCTGAGTAAGGTTAGCTTAACCATGAGGATGGAGGAAATGCTGAGCCTACCAGAAAGTCTCATGAACAGAGTGAGTTAACATACATAGATTTGCTTAGATCTTAAAAAATATATAATACTAATTTTCATTTTTTAAAAAAGATTTAAAAAGGGAAAGATTCTCTATAAATTGATTTTATCATTTTACAGTTCCAGAGAAATAGGAGTTGAATAAATCATGAACCAACTAATGAAATTCACAATCTGCAGAACTCCAAGCCCACAGAATCCAAATGATTCCATTTTTCTAATGAAGTGTAAAATTTGTACTGTGCTTGCCACAATATTATTCCTTTTAAAACCTTGCCATAAGATGACAAGCTCTCTCATCCTTGAATATAATCACTAAATGCACTATTTATAACCTCCTTAATGCTAACATTAATATTTATATCTAAGTACTCAGTCAAACTCCCTATGAATCATATCTCACTTACCAAAATCAATATCTAACAATGCTGCGTTTGCACCTTCTACCAAGATTTTCTTGGGTGGTCCATGGAGGGCCTCATATAGGAAATAAACTCCATCTCTCACCATCGGTTTAATCCTTTCCATATAACCCTACACAAAGACAAAAACCAGTTTCCATGTGCACTAATACATTATTAACACCAGTCAAAGTGGAAACTACCTGGCCTTCGACAGTGGAAACTGACAAACTCGAGCAGAAGGCGCTGGTGATGGGGCTCATCCTAGTGCAACACTTGGATTAGCTCTGGTCTCTCAGAAAAGAATGATTAGCAGTACAAAGGCTAAGGATGTGGCAAGTGGCAGAGTACTTACCTAGCATGTGTGAGGTCCTGAACAACACACACACATAAGCACTATGACATTTAAAGGTTCTATATCAACTTCAATGGGAATAGAGCACTTCATAAGCTGGCTTTCAGAGAGAATAAGAACTGTCTGTTTATATTAGATGGCACTTTGACATTTTTATTTGAACAGGTATTTGAAAAGCTGCATTTATAATTTATATAACCAACAATTTTCAAGTTCAAATCAGAGTGACACCAAAATGTGTAAAGGACACAAACGACACTGGCAAGCATGCAGATGTTAGCAACGGAGTGCTGTCCTCATTACAGCAACAACACCATAATATGTCATCGGCTGATAGTATCAAATACTAACATGAGGTGCTAGTAATGTTTAACTTCAGAAGTCAAGTAAAAATAAACAAGAATTCCCCTGAGGGCTATAGTACAGCTGCAATAACACCTGATTTCAACTATGGACACCCGGAATGGTAATTCTAGGAGCTATTTACCAGGAACCCATAGAATATATTGTATCCACTAATGTCTGCCTGGTCTCTCCCTGATGCTTGTCTTTAATCTCTTACATATTCATATTTCAGTCCTTTCTGTGTGGCTAAAATGACTCTGTAAAGTCCTGGTTTAACATATGTCACTTGTGAAAATCTTTTTTTTTTTTTTTGCTGTTTCTTTTTCATTATAGTTTTGTTTGTTTGTTTGTTTTGGTTTGGTTTTTCAAGACAGGGTTTCTCTGTAGCTTTGGATCCTGTCCTGGAACTAGCTCTTGTAGACTAGGCTGGCCTCGAACTCAAGAGATCCGCCTGCTTCTGCTTCCCAAGTGCTGGATTAAAGGCATGCACCACCACCGCCCGGCTTGCTGTTTCTTTTTTTTATTTCTTTTTCCCCCCTCAAGAATGACCTAATGTAGCCCAGGCTGGGCTCCAACTCAGTATGTTCCTGAAGATGAACTCGAACTTATGACCTTCCTGTTTCTGCTTCTCAAGTGATAGGATTACAGGCAAAGGCCACCACACTCAATTTATGAGAATCATAAAGAGACCTAAGGTCTACACTATTTCAGAATGACATATGATATGTAGATTCTTACTCGGTTCTGGTAACAGTATTAATACTTTTACCAGGCATATAGAAAACAATGCAAAATTTACCAATGATTGAAAAACCTTCTGCTAACTCAGGCACCACTGGATCTAACAGTTACCATTGGTGGGCTTCTTAGGTGGCCAGTAAAGTTACGTCTCAGAAATAAATGCTGAAGAAACTGACTATTTACCAACCTTAAACACGCTGACTTTACACTGCCTCTTTCTTTACGGATCCACACTTCAGCAGTCATGCAGTTTCCTCATAATCCAAATCTGAACGTCCTTCTGTTCCAAATTCTCCAATAGCTTTCCACTGTCTTCTGAATAAAAGCTAAGTTTCCTGCAGGTACACCTGTGACCTATGATCTGGCTATTTTCAATACCATTTCCTCTTCCCATCCCGTATTCCATTTAGACCAAACTGTGTGAAATTATACAAACATGCTATGTCCAAGAATGACTTGCAAATTCTTTCACAAGTTAATACACAAATCTGGAGTGCACAAAAAACTTAAATGTCAGTTTGGTGAATCAATATTTAAGAGCACATCACTGAGCTAAGAAAGCATTACCTTAAGTTTCTGTAATTCACCTTCAATGTCTATTTCCAAAGTAGGGTATATAGATTTGTACTGGTTAGCTAGAACTTTGAACCTGAGAAAGAAACAGATCATGGCATTAACTATCTTAAAGTATACTTCAAATAATATGTTCAAGTCAAGTGATTTCTATGCTTTGTAAATGGTCTCAAAAGCAAATTAGTTCTGAAACTGAAGATACTTTTTGAGAAAATTTAAAAAGGAGATAAGTATACAAATATATTATATTTATTCATAATAAGTTTTTACATTGAAGACAAAATATAATTAAAGTGATATGTACGGTTGGAGAAAGGATAAAATAGCTAAAATATGAAAATAGAAAAGATGAAACACATTTTACTGTGTAAAAAAAAGGGGGATGGTCTATATGATACTCAGACACTAGCAACTCATCTCTGAACTTTTCAGTATAGTCGCCTGCCAATGCAAACAAACAACTACATTTCCATGGAAACTGTACTATAGAGACTATGTGACTGTAGCATCTATAGCTTTGAAGATGTGCACAATAATTTACTAAGACCTGGGAAGACATAATGGGGTCCCTGAATCCTAGGACATGGTGAGTAGTACTACCACACTAGGGACACTTCCTTTCAAAGAAAACCAAGTCACATGTCAGTCCTTAAAAACAACATGGCTCTGTCTTAGGTAATCATTCTTAGGTTATTTTTTCATGAAGTCAATCTGAATACTGATGCTTAAATTTTGTACTTTATTTTAAAATGCTTTTGTTTTTTTTTTTTAATTTTGAAAAAACAAGTCTGTTACCTCTCAGAGAAGCCATCAAAGTCAGAAACAAGATCACACATCCGAAGTCCACTCCGAGCGGCTTTGGAGGAATACACTGGGCCAATGCCCTTTTTTGTGGTACCCAAACTTAAAAACAAACCAAAACAAGCTTCAAGTTACAAAGGGAAGATGTAAGTCTTCAGCCAGATCTTTCCAAAGAAGAAAGTTACATATAACTGTTTATAATTCATGCAATTTCCTGCAAGTTTATTTGCATAATCTAACTGGTTTTCTCTGAAACCTAAGTAAAATATCCTTACCTATTCTGAATTTTGTTTTATTTCTGGCTCACACATATTTATATATAAGGAAGTGCTCAAACTATACCAAAATTAAAGCTATATATATAGATATACATCTATATATATTTATGTATATATCATACTTTTTTCCTGCTTGTTCTTGTCTCTGCTGTTCCTGGATACCATCAGCTGCTTGGTGAAAATCAAATACTGAAAAGAAATCAAACAAATCACAGTTGTTATTGAAACAAAGATAACATACAGACTAAAAATAGTCTACTTCAAATTACTAAAACCAGAAATCTTTCCAACCTTGTTTATGACAAATTATACTGTTATATTCCTAAAGTCCTATGGCAGCTTACACTTGTAATTTCACCACTAAACAGGTTGTGGAAGAACAACAAGTTTGAGGACAGCCTAGATCACAGAGTGTTTCAAAAAGCAAAAAAAGAAGAAAAAGCAGGGAAGAAAGGCTAAATTTAGAATATCCTTACCTGATGATCATCCTAGAACTCACTGTTAATAACCAGGCTGACCTCAAACTCAAGATCTCTGCCTCCTCAGTGCTGGAATTAAAGGCATGCAACACCAACACCCAGCCAAAGATAATCCTTTTTTTCTTCTACATCTTCAAGTCTGGACTGTAGGAGTCTAGAGATCACTTTGACACCTCCTCTTTCTTTCTCCCTAGTCCCAAACTTCCATCACCCTTCACTAAAGCTACACTCTAAACTGTGCACCTTTCCACTCTTGAACATGGAATTCAAATTATTTAATGCATCCAAAAATTTCTTGCCAAGACACAAATAACTCATCGCATCCTTGTCTATGAACTTAATGGTTTTCCATAACTCTTAAGGAAAAATTCTAATACGGCAAACACTCTTATGCTCGAATCAGCACCCTTGCAGTCAGTCCTTGACCACAACTCTAAACTTCCTGTGTGATGTATGCGCCTATATGCACATTCATACCACCTGACAACACCCTGAGCAGTAGGATGATGACAGTTTTCTAGTTAATTTCTATACCAGCAAGTGCTCAAATAATTACTGACTCACTACATAAACAACTCACAGGCAGGCAGGCCTAGGGTTTTATTCTATGAACTTCTAACTAAAGTTTATTTACTTGTTTTTTTCTTAAACAGACCATAATTTTGTAGTTAACAGACCATAAAACCAGTTTTAGGTATACAATTCAGTGATTTTATATGCCAGGATTTCTTTTTATCAATTATGTTATTATTTCCAAATAAAAAACAAAACGACTGATTTCTCAGAATTAGGGAAGCATTTTGTTGGTTATTTTTTTCCAAGACAGATTTTTTTCTCTGTGTAACCCTGGCTGTCCTCAAACTCAAAGACTCACCTGTTCTTGCCTAACAAGTACTAGGACTAACAATGTGTACCACCACGAGCATTAGAAGATACACATTAGTTATATAGAAACTACACAATTTTGATAAGACCTGGACTGAAATTGCATTCTCACAATCCTTAGCCTTCAAAGCTATGCAGAAAGTGTTGTTCCCCTAATCTCCTGCTTTTGAGACACTGCAGAAACTACAGGGCAGCTCCACCCAGAGCCCTGCTTAGCAAGGCTAACTAACACCTTTGTATAATCACCTGTGCTGACATTTTGTTTGTGATCTAATAAATAAAGCTTTCCTGAAGATCAGAATGTAGAGTTAGCCACTAGCTAGACATAGAGGCCAGGCAGTGGTGGCACACACCTTTAATACCAGCACTCAGGAGACAGAGATTGTGAGTTCAAGGCCACCCTGGCTACCAACCTAGTATAAAAGAAAAACAGAGCCAGGCTGTGGTGGCTTTAATCCCAGCACTACGGAGGTGAGACAGGAAAGGATATGGCTGGGCAGAGAAAGAACTATAAGGCAGGAGGAGACAGGAGTTTAGCCCATTCAGTCTGAGGACTCATAAAGACAGAATCTTGCCCCTTTGGTCTGAGGATTTTGTAGAGGTAAAAAGACTCTCTAGTGGCTGGATCCTTTACTTCTCTTTATCTTTCAGCATTTACCTAGATATCTGACTCTGGGTTTTAATTATTAAGAACAATTAGAATTCACACTACAATCACCAGTTTTCTCTGGGATGTCTTGTGAGAGTTTTGAAATTTTTGTATATTATAGATGTTGAATTTGCAGTGTGTGAATCAATATATGTCTCAGCACCATACAAGTAGGTAAAAGAGTATCCTTGGGCTGGAGAGATGGCTCAGTGGTTAAGAGCATTGCCTGCTTCTTTCAAAGGTCCTGAGTTCAATTCCCAGCAACCACATGGTGGCTCACAACCATCTGTAATGAGGTCTGATGCCCTCTTCTGGCCTGCAGGCATACAAGCAGACAGAATACTGTATACACAACAAATAAATAAATAAATAGAAAGATAGATTTTTAAAAAAAAAAAAAAGAGTATCCTTAAAATTATATTGGAATATTACAGAGCAAATGATAGCTATAAGAATGTCACAGTAGCCGGGTGGTAGTGGTGCACACCTTTAATTCCAGCACTTGGAAGGCAGAGGCTGTGAGTTCAAGGCCAGCCTGGTCTACAAGAGCTAGTTCTAGGGGGCTGGAGAGATGGCTCAGCGGTTAAGAGAACTGACTGTTCAGGAGGTAATGAGTTCAATTCCCAGCAACCACANCTCACAACCATCTGTAATGAGGTCTGATGCCCTCTTCTGGCCTGCAGGCATACAAGCAGACAGAATACTGTATACACAACAAATAAATAAATAAATAGAAAGATAGATTTTTAAAAAAAAAAAAAAGAGTATCCTTAAAATTATATTGGAATATTACAGAGCAAATGATAGCTATAAGAATGTCACAGTAGCCGGGTGGTAGTGGTGCACACCTTTAATTCCAGCACTTGGAAGGCAGAGGCTGTGAGTTCAAGGCCAGCCTGGTCTACAAGAGCTAGTTCTAGGGGGCTGGAGAGATGGCTCAGCGGTTAAGAGAACTGACTGTTCAGGAGGTAATGAGTTCAATTCCCAGCAACCACATGATGGCTCACACTCATCTATAATGAGATCTGGTTCCCAGAACACTATATACATAATAAATAAATTTTAAAAAAAGAGCTAGTTCTAGGACAGGCTCCAAAGCCACAGAGAAACCCTGTCTCAAAAAAACAAAACAAAATAAACAAACAAACAAAAAAAACACAAAAAGAATGTCACAGTAATGCTATTTTTAATTAACTAATATTGGAAAAACTCAATTTTCATCAATGGTAAAGGGAATAAAAGATTTGGTATATTCATAATAGGTAACAATTTTTTAAAAAGAAAAATTTTGCTACAAGTAGCAATAACAATAGAATTGTAACAATTACAGGCAGAATGTTCAGTGGAGGCCAGATGCAAAAGACAGTATAAACTATAGTTTTAAGTAAAGTTCCAAATGACAGAACTAATCTATAAGAGAAGTATGGACTATGGTAACCTTTGACCAAAGGGAACAAATAATGACTCAGAAAAGTCATCAGAGCAATTTTTTCCAGGCACTTGGAAGCCTCTATCATTGGATTGTGTATGTTTTTGTGAATTCCAGCATTTCATGTTGTTCTTTAAACTACCATCATATGATTAGTGTGGTCATGTTTCTATCCTGTTGCCCAGACAGTAGGTTTTCCAAATCATTTCAGGGACCAGAATTAGTCTTAAGAGTTGTTTTATTAAACCCCAATTTAGCAAGGCAGTTATAAAACAACTGAGATATTAGAATATGGCATATAATTTCTTCTGCATAAAAAAACATTTGCATTTAAAAACTTTCCATTACCAGAAGTTAAAAAGGCAACTAGAAAACCACAAATAAATGGGTGACAGAACAGTTGAACTGTATTTTAAAAAATTAATTTAGCAACCTGACACAAAGTTACTGCTTTCCTAGGCCTCAGGAAGCTATTAGTATATCAGAACAATGACTTTCACAGTAGTATCTTAATGCCTTCCAATTACTTTTGATTACTCTCTCTGAAGTTGTTTTGAATATTGCTTCTGTTTCATACAGAAGTCTAGACATTGAAGAAAAGAAAAACCATCTTGAGAATGTATTCTAATTTTTAAAACAAGGTTACTGTACATCCTTAGCAGTTTCATTAGTAAAAAAATCGTTCTAGGTAAATTTGGCTGAGTTTCACTAATCTAAGTATTTGATACTGGTAATTACTCAGCACCTTCTACCACTGAACTACAGTACCAGTGCTATACTTCAGCTTTATTAACACAATGATATAAGGCATTCAATGTAACCCACCATACAGCTAACACCTTCTTGGCTTGCTTTCCCATTGGGCTTCACTTCTCAGGGAATCCCCCCAGGCACTTTATAACTAACATGCTCCTGCTACCTCTTCAAATCACCTGCTTCTACTTAGGACTATTTTCCTAACACCCAGAAGAATAAAGGACAGACACCAGCAACTCTGCACTTGGGATGCTTAGAATGTTTAAGTCATCTGCTCATTTCTCAGTTCTTATTACAAACTACATCAGTAGGGCAGGACAGAAGATGATGTAAAAAAAAAATTCTACATTAAGTTGCTTAAATTTTTTGCTTTAAAAAATTTTAGCCAGGCAGTAAGTAGTGGCATGTACCCTTAATCCCATCTCTCAGGAGGCAGAATTTTGAGTTTGAGGCCAGTTCTAGTGTTCAGAGCAAGTTCCAGGGTGGAGAGAGCTACACAGAGAAACCTGTTTTCAAAAAACAAAAATAAAACAAAAACAAAACAAAATGAAAAAACCTCTCAGTCTCTTAGACGTAGTCATTTTATTTTCTGTGTGTTTTGCCTGCATGTGTGCTTAGTTCCCAGAGGTAAGAAGAGAGGATCGGATCCCCTGGAAGTGGAGTTCCGGGTGGTGTGAACCGCCATGTGGGGTTCAGGATCAAACCCAGGATCTCAGCAAAGTAATGAATACTCCTAACCTCCTGAGCCATCTCTTCAGCCCTGCTTAAGTATTTCTAAAACTGTATAGCATCTTTATCATTTTAAAATTTCTTTAAAACTATTGACATTGTATTAACTTTATACCACAATGTTGACATGAAATATATGACAACAGCGGAAAAGACTGGACAAGCAAATGGAAGCATGCTAGTGTCAGAACCTTCTGGGAGTTGATCCCATAGCAGACTGTTAAGACAGAAGGGTGAGAGGATCACACACTTGAGGCCAGATTGGAATATGCAGAGAGTTCCTGTCCAGCCTAGCAACGCAGCAAGACTGTGAGTCAAAGCCAAACAGAAAGAAGGGTCTGACACTTTGCACTGTCTACCCCAGCACCCCTCCTTTTCACTCTGGCAGTCTAAAGAACTGAAGTAATTCCCCCAATATGCAACTTGCATTCTCAGACAAAGTGATGAACTTAAAGCATTTGTATAGAGAACCCTACTTTGAGTTTTTTAAAATACCCAAGTATTCTAAATGCTGTATATAGTCATACCAATAGCTTTTGAAGTATCAAGTATAGAATAAGGATAAGCAGGCCACTAAAAACAAATCATACAGGATACTAGTGATATAAAAATGCTCAACAATAGCACAAAATTGCTCTTTACAGATTTATAGATTAAGAACCTTATGGTGAACAATGTAATGGAAAAGAGGACATTCATTTAAAAAAAAACTTGTATGCTAATTCAGTATATTTTTCTTCAAAAAAGTTTATTTTTGTTTTGTTTTTTTGAGACAAGGTTTCTTTGTAGTTTTGGAGCCTACCCTGGAACTAACTCTTGTAGACCAGGCTGGCCTTGAACTCGCAGAGATCCACCTGCCTCTGCCTCCATGTGCTGGAATTAAAGGCATGTGCCATCACACACACACACACACACACACACACACACAAGATCTTATGCATTTTACTTCACTACAATCCATAAACGAACATAAGAGTCAATTCATTTCTAAATGCCTTCGCACTCAACACATTTGATTAAAAGGCAGTTATAAATAAATACAATATGGCCTCCATACCAATATGAGCTCTGTCCGATATGATAAGCCTTTTTTCCCAGCCATCTAGACCTAGAAGAGATAAGATACAGTTTATCAAATATTTTGGTTTTTTTTAAGATTTAATTTCTTTATGAATAGAATGTTTTATAAGAGTGTTTTTACTGAAGCATTAATGTTTGTATCTTTACTTCTGCATGGGAAGATGCATGGAGCTTATCAAGGCTGTCACTGGCTTTCTTAACATCCAAGCTCATTCATGCTCTAATCTCCAAGTATTTTGTTCTAAACAGTTCCTGTCTCAAGGCAGTCACACTCACATGAATACTCCTAAGAACCCCCAAAAGCAAAGAGCAGGAAAATATTTTTCTGGATATAGGTGTGGAGATTGGGTATATACCATTTAGAAATTTAAGAGAAGGAAATTGGTTTTAATAATGGCACCCTTCCCAAGAAAGAGTTACAAAGAAATGTGACTAGACAAAATAAATGATTTCTCCAGAGTATTGGAGATTACTAGACGTAGGATACGGAATGATAATGAAATAGATGCAGCACCCCATGTAACTATGAGCTGTTTGCATTCATACCTGGGTTCCATCATTCAATAAATAAGGGGAAATGACTGTTGGAGGAACAGACAAAACAAATTCAAACAGGTAATTCCCTTTATATTACCAAATTAATATATTATACATGTTCTCAGGACAAACTGCTCTCAAAACTAACATCTGGATACAAAAATCAGGTTTAGGAGCTAGGAAAGTTGCCCATGATATAGCACTTGCCTATCATGTACAGGCACCTAGCTTCAATCCCCAATACAAAAATGTTAAGTTTCAAACATTAAAAAAAATAATAACAATAAAAAAATTAAAGCCAGTTAGTACTAGTGCAGACCCTTAATCCCAGCACTTGGAGAGCAGAAGTAGGCCTATCTCTTGAGTTAGAGGCCAGCCTGCTCTACAGAGTGAGTTCCAGGACAGACAGGGCTACGCAAAGAAACCCTGCCTCAAAAAACTAAGAATAAATAAAATAAAAAAGAAATCTGTTGTTACCTTTGACAATAGCCACAATTTGAATCTTTATAGATTAAGGGGTGGCCTCTCCAGCAGAGCACTAAAGGTGCTGTACTCAAGGACAAACCAAAACTAATAAGCTCCCCACAGTTGTTTTTGATGTGTAAAAATGTATTCTAAGTTGGTTTAGGAGACAGTCTAAGGAAAACATTACAAAGAAAAGAAAAAAAGTAGATTCAGCAAGTAAGGTGCAGTCTCATTATCACTCAGTGTGATATGAGTCACACACAGAAAAGGGTGCACGGCAAGACTAGTCAATGAGATGAAGAAAATGAGAACACATTTAATGAAAATAACACATTACAGTTAAAACTAGTTCATTCATACCTTTTCCCTTTTGAACATTTTTCTCCGCTTCTTCAAACAATCCAGGAAGATGAATTACCACACCATTTCCTAAAAGAAACAAACAATCCTCCACCTTAAACACCTGTAATTATAATATAGACATACATATAAATGTTAAAATGTAGACATGTATAATAATCATCTATTCTGAACAGAAGAACAAGTCACATTTATTAACAAGTCATTGCATTTTATTAAGGAATTACCAAAGAAATCATTCAAAGTTTGTAACATATCAATGATAAGGGATATAAAACACTAAAATTACATTGAAAACAACTTGGAATATATTGAAACAAGTGAATCCTGTTCCAAAAGAAGCTAACAGTGCAGTTGGGCCATGATCTAGACCAATGTCTTTCAGAAGCACACACTGCTGTGGTCACAAAATCAGTTTAGTGTGCTATTAGCATTTTTAAACAATGAAATACAAATCATCAGATTATTATTTGTAAGAATTTAGAATGAACTATTTCTTAGTTCATTGTCATAGTTAAGTCTTTGGAGAACTGACCTGATGATCAGAGCTTCTTTATGGAATAAAGACTACAACACACACAGATCCTTGCAAAGTGACACCCTGGGACCCAAAGAGGAACAAGCAGCCTGGTGGCTCTGTCCTATAAGGTATCTCGGCCAACATTAGTGACGTGGCAAGGACCCTTTGGTTGGTAAAAGTGAAATCAGTTTTGATACTGAAAATATACCATTATTGTCCCAAAGAGGTTCAATTTAAACACTCACCAATGAAGGCAGTCACATTTGGGTTAATTATTCCACTAGGTAAAAGATGAAAGTCATATTCCACAGAATCTACAACAACCGTGTGGCCAGCATTATTTCCTCCCTGAAACAAAATAAAAGAAATTGAGCCTGATAATAAATATGGCAAATAGCTTAACTAACTCCTACTTAGATGGTAATATAACCCAAGGAAATCCAAATGTCAGCCATATACATAATTTACTAAAAAACCATTTGGTTCTTTCCATGCTATAGTACACTTGAGGGATTACTCTGAAAGGAACAAGAAATTGATGAATTCAGGTTTCTAGGGATACAGGAAGTCACATGACTTTTTAAGAGAGGAAGGGTAAAAGCTCAATCCACTTAGTTTGTAGGTATCTCTGGCCCTACATAGGGCATGGATCATTGTATACCAGCTGTACTAAGTTTCAAGCTTATGTATTTTGGCTATATTCACTCACTTCCTTTACCTCCTCTTCCCCACCCAGTTCCTTTTTCCAAATCATCAATTTTCATGTTTCTAGACTATTATATATGCAATTAATGCCATTTCATTCTACTTTATGGATGAATAAAATATCTGTTGACAGATAACTACATTTGTTTATTTAATAATGTTAAAGACCATTCCACAACCTTGCAAATAAAACCATTTCATTCTTTTATATTCTTTTTAGCTGTACATACAATAATTAAACTGGTCCCACAATGAAAGCGATTTGAGTTGTTTCCAGTTTTCTGTCATTATAAACAATACTGCCATAAACTTCCTGGTATATATTATTACACTCATAACAATTTATCACCATTCTGGTAGAATCCTAAAACATACATTACATTCCAAAAGCATGTTATTTATTGTAAGTTAGTCTTTCTGAACTAACGCAACTTTTATTTGGATTTTCATCTCTTTAGCCCACAGGCCAATCATTCTTTCTAAAAATCATAAATTTTATGCTTCAGAAAACGTCTCAAAATGTCAAGAAAGATCTCTTAAAATATGAAGCACATTAAAATTTCCTAGTTTCCACCCAAATTCTAACTTGTCATTACTAAAATTGTTTAATTCTAAATTGTTATTATTAAATTCAATTAAATATTTACTAAATGTTCAATGTATTGGTAACTTTGGGACAAATGATCAGTTCCTTATTCTAGGTTGAACATTCTTTGCTAATTCACAGAGCCACCAAGCCTGAAATGCTGTATCACACGATCCAGTAGCGGAAAATTCCACACCATGAAGCTTCTATCCCATGCACAAATTAAAAGCCTGAAATCTGAAACACTTCTGGGTCACAAACACTGTAGATGCAGAATACTCATTTTTAAAAACCCAGCCGTTAAGTATGAAGTAAATTAGGTTCAATACCTCTTAAATCAATTAGATTAAAAGGAGATAGGATTCATCCTACGTAGTGTCCTTCCAATAACTAAATGCCACTCATCTGAATTCTTCTCTTTGAATGCTTTGTCACCTAAGAAAATACATTTGCAGCTGGGTGGTGGTGGCACATGCCTTTAATCCCAGCACTCTGGGAGGCAGAAGCAGGTAGATCTCTGTGAGTTCAAGGCCAGCCTGGTTCCATAACAGGCTCCAAAGCTACAGAGAAACCCTGTCTAGAGAAAAAAAAAAAAAGCATTTAAAGCATTTGCTGAGTTGTGAAAACTTCTTCATTGGTGGTGGTTTAAATTTGTTTACACTGTTTACAGAAGATTACCAGACATCAAAGACTCACTACACTTATGAATAAACTACACTTATGAATAAAGAGTATTTTCAATTTCTGTGTAATTTTGCAAAACTGTACAATGTGTGGGTGTGAGTCTTTTCCAGTTCTAGAGAATAAATGTTTATAAATGTCAAAAAAAAAAAAAAGTCGACCCTGTGTTGTGGTGCACTCGTATAATCCTAGCCCAAGGCAGGAAGAGCCAGAAATTAAGTCATCTCAACTACAGTAGTGAGTGTGAGGTCAGCCTGAGCTACACAAGACCCTGTCTCAAAAGCGGCCCTCAGTTCATGATTTGTTTAAAGAACTGCCTTACTATAATTATTACATTAAAATGTTCATGTTGTGTAACAAAAGCCTACTTTCTTAGCTAATGTTTCACCATGTCAGGTAATAAGGACAACATCAATCAGTTATGGATGAAAACTCTTATATACATTTTTAAAGGCAGATGGTTATGAATAATAAAGGGAGATAAATTAGTTTATTCCTTAAGTTTGTCCAAGTTAATATGCAGTTTGGGCCGGAAAGTTCAATAATAAAAGACCAGAAGTTGCATGCCGCAAAGCTTGCTCATTGAAATACTAACCACCATTTTTAAATCGTCAGTTCAATTTAAATATTTAAGTTTAGCTGTATTTAAGAATATGGTAAAAATATCCAGAATAGTCTTGGATTTCTTTAAGTGCCATTCAGGGGAAACTGAGATATAAAAAATTAATCTTAAAACACAGTAAGGTGGAGAGAAATAACAAACGAGATCTCCTGAAACTGAAAAGCTTCTGTAAAGCAAAGGACACAGTCAACAAGACAAAATGGCAGCCTACAGAAGGGAAAGGATCTTCACCAACCCCACATCAGACAGAGGTCTGATCTCCAAAATATACAAAGAACTCAAGAAACTGGTCATCAAAAGAACAAATAGCCCAATTAAAAAAAATGGAATACAGACCTAAACAGAGAACTCTCAACAGAGGAATCTAAANAAACAACTCTGAGATTCCATCTTACACCTGTATGAATGGCCAAGATCAAAAACATTGATGACAACTTATGCTGGAGAGGTTGTGGGGGAAAGGGAACACTCCTCCATTGCTGGTGGGAGTGTAAACTGGTACAGTCCCTTTGGATGTCAGTGTGGCGATTTCTCAGAAAATTAAGAAACAATCTTCCTCAAGACCCAGTAATACCAATTTTGGGTATATACCCAAAGGACAATCGACCACAAGAAACATGTGCTCAACTATGTTCACAGCAGCATTGTTTGTCATAGCCTGTACATGGAAACAACCTACCTGCTCCTCATTCTGGCACACTCATCTCTACTGATAACAATTTTTCTTCCTAAACACCTGCCTTCTCATCTCTCCCAAGGAACAGGTGCCTGCCATCGCCAGGATGACAGTTCATAGGATGCCTTTCCAGCCACACCTCTCGCTAAACGTGGACACCAGGCTCTCTCCTTCCCCACGCAGCCCTGTGCCAGCAGGAAGTAGCCTTTTTTCCCAAAGAGAGCCTAAATGTCATAATTACCATTCCAATTTCCTGTCACCCCTTTATCCAGAGTCTGGAATGTCACGTTGGGAGCGTAGGCCCCTGCCCCTCGCATCTATCCCAGCCCCCAGGCCTGGTCTGGACTCCAAATCCCAGCAGGCAGGGTATACTCCCAAAAGAAGAACACGTGGTCTCCCTTTCTTCCTCCTGGGGGTCGCATTCATGTGGCTTCCCGGTTCCCCCTCAGAGCCACCCAAGAGCACAGATCTCCCATTAAACCTGGATATTTCTTAATTTGGCTTGTTTTGATTTGGCTTGATTGAGAATTTTTGTGTGGGCAGGGAGCTCATGTTAAGAAATATTCCTAACAGTACCCAGTTAGTACTATTTGGGAAGGATTGGGAGGTGTGGTCTTGTTGGGGGGGTATGTCACTGGAGCAAACTTAGAGGTTAAAAATAGAATATTCTCTGCTTCATGGTTGAAGATCAATGTGAGCTGGTCCTTCACTCTGCCATCATGGACTCTTAATTCTCTAAAACCACAAGACAAAAATTATGTTTTGGTCATGGTATGATTGCAGCAATAGAAAAGTAACAAAGACAGAAATTGGTACCAGGGAGTGGACTGTTGCTGTGACAGACCATGTGCTTTTGGAAGAAAGTGGGAAGATTTTGCAACTTTGGACTAGGAAAACAGTTGGATGCTGTGAGCAGAGCTTAATGGGCCATCTTAGTAGAATCCTGTAGAGAGCTATATAGACTGTATGTGGAGGCCCAGCTCAAGAGGTTCCAGGGGCAAACAATAACAGCAACTGAGCTAGAGAACATTCTTGTGAAACTCTGGCAAAGAATATGGCTGCTTTTCCCTTGCACTAAGAATTTGCCTGAGGCTAAATTGAAAAGTAATGGACTCTAAAACCATAAACCAAATTAAATGCTTCCTCTTACAAGTTGCCTTAGTCATGGTGTTTTATCACAGCAATAAAGTAACTAAGGCAGCAAACAGATGGCTCAGCAGCTAAGAGTATTTGTTCTTGCAGAGGACCTAGGTTCGAGTCTCAGTACCCATACAGCTGCTTACAACCATCTAACTCCAGCTCTAAGGGGTCCGATGACCTCTTCTAACCTCCACAGGCATCAAACAGAAACGCAAGTGATACACAATCATACATACAGACAAAGCACTTATATTAATAAAATAACAACTCTAAAAAGAGTAAATTAATATCTTAGGCAAGCATTATGACAAAAGCCTACAATCTCAGCATTCAGGAGACCAAGCCAAGAGGATCATTAAATCCCAGGCCAGCCTGAGCCACAGAATGAGACTGACTCAAAAAATAAGCAAGAATAAATATTTTTTAAGTTAAGCTTCTTAATAATTTGGATATCACATCACAGAGCTATGCAAAAACTAAGCATTATAACAAAACAAAAACAAAAAAAACCTCAGAACAAAAACTCCATGTTTTCAAAGCAAAAAAAACAGTTTCCAATGAATCATTTTTTTGCCTTTACAAAAATACATAGGTAATTTTCACTGTTTTTTTTCTAGAATTAAAATAATAATTTGACTCCAAAAAACATTTGTTCCAGAAGAGTCTAAAGTACAGTAGACTGTTGAAAAAATGTTTTCTTCTGTCTTGTATTCCCATACTAATGTGGATTCCCCTCTATCGGCTAAGAATATGTCTTATTACTATTGATTAATAAAGAAGCTATTTCGGCCAATAGTTAGCAGAGTAAAGTCAGGCAGGAAATCAGAAGAGAGAGAGAGTAGGCGGAGTCAAAGAGACACCATATAGCTGCTGAAGGAGAAAGACACCAGAATGGACCTTACAGGTAGGCCACAGCCTCATGGTGATACACAGATTAACAGAAATGGGTTAATTTAAGATATAAGAGTTAGCCAGGGGTTGGAGAGATGGCTCAGTGGTTAAGAGCACTCACTGCTCTTCCAGAGGTCCTGAGGTCAGTTCCCAGAAACCACATGGTGGCTCCATCTGTAATGAGATCTGGTGCCCTCTTCTGGCATGCGGGCATACATGGAATCAGAATGTTGTATACATAATAAACCAAATCTTAAAAAAAAAGTTAGCCGGGAATATGCCTAAGCCATTGGCCAAGCAGCGTTGTAATTAATATAGGTTATATTATTCAGGTCTGGGTGTCCAGGTAACGAATGAGCAGTGTCCTACGACACCATANAAATACCCCTTTAATTCCCAACTGGTGTGGGATTGTTTATGACTTACGCCTTCAACCATACGAAATTAACTTCAGGGCAGCATTAAGAGTATGTTCAACTCCCCTTCTTTCCCCTTACTTTACAAATTGAAGTAAACATGCCCCTGGCCACAGCACTGATCCAGACAAACAGTAATCCAACCTGAGTCAATCAACATCAGAAAGCCAGGATTTAAAGTGCTAGAACCCATGAAATGCTGCTGAGATAGATCCCAGAAGCAGCCCTGGTCACTCTCCTCCTCCACCAGACAAATCCTGACTTTGCTTATTACAGTTTCTTTCCATTGTCTGTAACAAAGAATGCACATGATTCAGGAAACAAGCCCATTACAACAAGGTAAGTATACCCTTGCTCTCAATGTTCACATCTTGCTCTAGCAATAAAAATATAAATAAGATTAAATGCTGAATTTTAATAACATCTCTATGGTGTCCAGGACAATACTTTTAAAGCATGGCAATGCAGGATATAGGGATGCAATAACAATACTTAGTCATCTTGTAATTGTTCTCAGACTTTCCATGAATACCCTTTCTCCCTAACTGGATCTTAAAGAACCCAGAAGACAAATGTTTTGGATTATTTTTTCTTTCTGTGCTCTAAAAACCAGAACCCAAGTTCAATTTTACACTATAAATTCAGACCAAATATTGTTGATATATCTAAGGTTCTAATTTTGAAGTTATAACGGTTCTGGGGAAGTTTAAAGGCGGAGAGAGGTGGGGGGGGAGAGAGGGAAGAGGAGATGGGGACGGGACTGGGACAGAACACACTGGACTAAAAGGGAATGAAATCAAACCTGCAAAAATGACTCCATTCTTAATGTGTTCAACCTTTCTAATCCCTCAAGTTACTCCCCTCTTTTTAAACCTTTAAGTGAGTTCCTGCTGCGATGGAGATGAAGGCAATCTCTTGGGGGAGTTATGAACATAAAATAATGGCATCTTCTTTTACAACAGCAAAAGCCCAAGTGCCAAGGAAACAATTTCATGTACAAGTCCCAGAGGCTCTCTCTTTTCAGAGTTCTAAGGGAAACAGTCTGGCTCTCTTTGTCTTTATGGCTTGAATACGTGGACACTATTATGATCAACAGGGCTCCACATGAATGAAGGAATGGGTTTCCCACTATAGATAAGAGTAAAAAGTCACAGGGCCTCAGACCCATGCCCTTGTCTAACGTTCAAACTTAAGAACCGGTAGTTTGAGTCAAAGGTTACTAACAGAATACTTTCTTGGTACTGAAACTTCACTTTTCCAGATGAACTGTTTCACCAAATCTAACACACCTGTCAACCTGTAACAACCTGTAAAAGCACCCTTCTAATCACTAATTTCAATTCCAAAGTTGACTATTAAGTTACTAGTAGAACACTGATTAAACTATTTAACATAACCAGATATACTAGATTTAAAAAATACATAAAGGTATCTATCTGCATTATTTTTTAACAAAGACGTCCAAGTGCTTAGGCAATCTTTGGAGAGTTGAAGACATTCACCATTGTGGTCATTTTCAGTTTCAGACACACAAATGTGAAAATGATGACAGTCTCAGGTTTTGTTCCCTACCTTAAATTTCCATTACGAAACAACTCACAATGAAAGCAGGAAACAGCACTGCCTTGAAGGGTCTTAGTTAAGAAGTGTGGACTCTAAGCACCAAATTCCAGCATCTAGGCAAACCATTGCTGCCAAGGTAACCAAGATCACCAGCCTTGCTTTCTCTAAGACCACTAAATAAGGCTGGTACAAACACCCCCAGTACAGTCTCTCTGTAGTTTCTACTCAACAAAATAAAGGAAGCAAATATACTACTTATAGGGGGGGAACAGTAATAGGTTTACTAACAAGCTACTTCTGTGTTATATCCTGTTTCCACATGCTACCTAACCTTCCTCAGCCCTGCCCTGGCAACAAATCCGTTTACACAGCAGTGGTTTCCTAGACTAGGAGTTTCTTGTGGGCACAGGCTCTGACAGTCTGGCATTTCCACTGCAGAGCTCAATGTTGTCCTGTAGATACAAAATAGGTGTTTCCTGGATGAATCATCAGTCTGCAGCTGGTCCTCTACTTACCCTCCTTTCCATTAAAAAAATTGATTTAAAACTAAAGGCAGCACAGTAGTGATGATCATCCCTTGATTCAAGTCCTACACATGTATTTATGAGCCTAGAGTGCCTACACATTTATAAATAACTATCTATGATCCTGAATTGGAAGACAGGCCTTAAGTGCTCCAATTACAAAATGTCATTGGCTTCGCACCTAATTTCCCCCAAAATGTATCTTATTATTAAAAAGTATAGTAGTTAGGAAACATCACTCATCCCCTTCTCCCCTTTAAAACTAGATTTCAAGCTACATTTTATATGTGAAAGAATTATTTTGTGATTCTATTTGAAATATGGATACATTTATATATACATATATAAAATACTTTGGAGAAATGGTGTGTAACAATAACAAGGGATACATTTTATTAATATAAACCTCTTTGAATGTATACTTGATTAGCAGCTGAACAAAATGGTAGATTTCATACAACACTTTCACACAGGTGTCTCATGTACTTTGCTCATATTCATCAGCCTCTTTGACCCAATCCCCTTTCTCTTCCCATATAGTTCTATTTTCATGATTTTTTTTTTAGGATTCTTTGGATGAGAAAACAAGCCATATTTGTTTTTCTAAATCTGAGTTATTAATAATGTTCTACAACCCCACCATTCGCCTATAAATGACAATTTTCTTCTTGATGGCTAACACTCCACTTGTCAAACTCAAATTGGTCCAGGCTCAAAATCCCTTTCCTACAATTGGCTGTCTCCATTCTCTATACATTCCACTATCTTCAGAGTTACAACCCAGAACTAAAGTCATTAAGTAGACACTGGTTTACTAGTGCTAGTCAAATAAGCTACAGTTACCAAGATGAACCAACCACAAAAGAGAAATGCTAGAGGGTCCCAGTGGCACCGGGCACTTGGAAGGCAGAGGTAGGTGGATCTCTGAGTTTTAAGTCACCCTGGTCTACATGCAGGGCTACACGGAGAAACCCTGTCTTGAAAACAAAAAACAAAACCCAAAAAGAAATGCTTAGGCCTATTTTTTATCTACTTGTAGTTAATGAGAATAGTAAGAATCCTAATGGTGGGCTCTTAAAACATACAAGAAAAAAAGTAAGGATCATGTAAGTAGTAAGTTTATAAGTGTGGAAGTTTGATCACTTATTTCTCCACTAGCCTCAGGTAACTCCCCAATCATATCTCTGGGCATTCCAAAGGCATCAGATCAGCCCGATACATGACCTCCCTAAGAACACTTTCTTGGTAACATAGTAACACCTTCAGTCTACAAACTGATCCTATAACTTTTTAAAGGTACATTATACTAAGAACCTTTTGGATAAATACTACAATGGCTACAACCTTAGAATCTACAATACAGCTGGACCTGTGAACTATTTCCAAGTAAAAAGCCAAGCAGGCCTCAAACCCACCCTTCTAACCACCAAGAGTTTAGGCACTTTTCTAAGTCTTCAATCCAGCGCACAAGACCTGATTTTAAACACGAAATGGTAAAGGCTTTCCTTTGGAGCACTTCCTATGGCAACGTGAGTCAGAATACCACGCCAAACCCTTTCAAAGCACTATTAAATATGCATGCTGCCAGACAAGGTGCAGGAACAGAAACAGGTGAAAAGGAAGAATGGGTGAGAAGGCCATAGTTGATGCCATGGCTAGCTCGGCTAAGAAACAGACAGGGTACGTTTCTGCACTCAATAAAAAGGAAGATAGCCCAAGCCACAGCGTCTAGCTTTTTACTTGCTTCTGCATGGGATTCAATTTTAGGCAGAAAGCTTTCCACCAGTTCCCTCGCCTAACCTAGACCAACTGCGCATCAAGACACAAAACCATGCACATTCAGGAAAAAGAAATATTCTTACAATCTAAACATGCCGCCGTCAACTGCAAAGACTACATCTTCTTTTGAACACGGGTATGCTCATCTATTTTGAACTCTGAAGCCGGGAGATAGTTTTCTGAGAGCCTTTACAAAGGCTTCTCCTCTAGGCTGCTTCAAAGCAAACGACAAATAGGAGAAAAGAAAAAAAAAGCTAACATTGAAAACCACGTGTCTCCGGGTAGGAAGCACTCAATTTCCCGAAAGTCAACTTTTTATGTTACCGGAACATTGTAAATATTTCTAAATATCCAATTTGAAATCTGTATCTACTTGTTCACACACACTTTTCAACGGAGTGGGGATTCCTTCTTTAGGGTCCAATGAGTAAAATAAGATCTTCCCTAAATATAATTTAAGTGATACAAAGGGAGGAAAAAAAAAAAAAAGAGGACCCAAAACAGTTCCAAAGCTCTGCAGCGGAATCTGCAGTCAACAAAGTGGACCGAAGGAGGAGCGGTTCTGCGTGCCGGGGCCTGCAGGTGGGGCAGTGGTGAAGTCTCGGTTTCTGGGAATTTGAGGGAAAGGACCCTCCCTCGGCCGCCCTGGTGGGTGGGCCCGGGTCCTCACCGGGAGTCGGGAGCAGG
>LOEQ01003018.1:81850-91975 GCA_001685075.1 Bramus lutescens | reverse complement strand
CAGACATACACACAGACAGAATATTGTATACATAATAAGTAAATATTAAAAAAAAACCCACTTTAAAAGTAGCTGCCAGGCTGTTACTGTCTCCAGAGTCTTGGGTACAGCCGCCATTGTGTATGCAGCCTACATCTTGTGAGTCAGTCTAATAAATCTGCTGGTTCCGTTCCTGGCGAGGGGGGTCTAATACCTGAGGAAGCAGACGAGCTCTGAGACAAACAAGGTATGTTACACTGCCGAGAAGAATGCAAACAAGAGTTGCAGAGTTATTGCAGCCATATTTCCAAACCATCACTATAATAGAGATAAATATAAGGTATGTAGTATTGTATATTGTATTTTAATATATAACAGTATTGTCAATATATTATTATACGATATTGCACTATTGATTGTCACATTATATATAATGTATTGTTACACATTAAAATATACTAATTATTAATGTACAATAATACAATCCCCAAAATGTGGAAGACTGAAATTACAAGAGCGCACATTCACGAAGCGAGTGAACATTTTTAAAAACTCTCAAAAACAACAGAAGAAAGGATTCTGGCAACTGAAGCAAAGAAGATACGTGCGATGGTTCAGAGAAGAGTACTAGAAAGGAAAATTACATTGTGGTCTTCTGATCTTAGGACGTAAGGAGACGGAAAAACCAAAGTGCTGCAGTGCCCAAGGCTGAACGGTGGGGAGCACAAAGCATGAAAGGGGCTAGGGAAAGGATCCAGTCAGTGAAGTGCTTGCCCTGTAAGCACAAGGACATGAGTTTGATCCCCTAAAACCCATATATTTAAAACAACAACAACCCAGGTTTGGTAGCACATACTTTAAATCCCAGCATCTTGTTCTTAGAGACAGACAGATCCCTATGGCTTGCCACCAGCCCCACATCAACGACAGGCCCTGCCTCAAGAGGAAGTGGGCAATCTGGAGAGATGGCTCAGTGGTTAAGAGAACCTGAGTACCAATCTTGGCATCCATATGATAGCTCACAACCATCTGTAACTCCAGTTCCAAGGGTTCTGATGCTCTCTTCGAGCTCGGAGGGCACTGTATGCATGTGGTACACATACGTACAGATATGCAGGCAAATACACATACAATAAAAGGTAAAAGAAAATTTTTTAAAGATCACAAATGATACCTGAGAAACAACACCCAAAGTTGTTCTCTGGCTTCCGCAAGGAACACATGGGCACGTGTACACACACACACACACACACACACACACACACTAGAGTAAAAGAAGGAACAAGTACAATAATGTATACATAATTAAGATTTTACAAGAGCAAAATTTGCAAGAAAAAAATGGCCAGAAATGGCTGAGTCCATAAAGACACTTGTCATTAAGCATGAGGATGAGTTTGATCCCCAGGACCCACATAGTAGGAGAGAACCAACTCCTGTAAGTTGTCCTCTGACCTTTATATGTATGCTGTGGCACATGCATACCCCTACACACACACGCACAGACATGTGCACACACATGCACAGAAAATAAATAAATGTCAAGTATATTATTTCTCTTACTCAAACATTTAAATGTCTAAAGTATACAACGTGTCTTAGAGAACGTTGGTTTGCATTGATGAACACTGTAACCTATTCCAGTGTATCTAGATGTCAAACCTAAATGATACTAACTTGAGGCCCCGTTTCCACCTTTTCTGCCCAACAGAAACTTTTTGATTTTCTTTTTCAGTTAACAACATTTTCTCAGAGAACAAATTACGAATTAGTAGATAATTACTTCAAGCTGCAGTAAGTATGACTTTTAAATACATTACTTGAGTTTCTGATGTGTATGTTTTCTTTCATTTAAATGAACTCACACCCTTTCCAATGTCCAAATTTCAAATTCTTTTGCATGTCTAGATATATGTAAAGTGAATATTCAGCCTTTAAAATGTAGGCACTCCTTGTAATCCAGTGGGATATGATCTGACCAATGAACTCCAGGGGTAATCCTGTGTCTCTTTGCCCCCTTTACTGGGATTACACTATGCCTATCTTTTACGTGGGTGCAGGAGATCCAAATTCAGGTCCTCATGCTAATGTGAAATGGTGGCACATGTCTGTAATCCCAGCACTGGGGGCAAGGAGACACAGGATGATTCCTGGAGTTCATTGATCAGCCAGTCTAGTCCAATCAGTGAGGGTCAGTAAGAGCTTGTCTTAAAAACTAAGGTGGACAATTATTAAGAAAGATATCTGACGTCGACCTCTGGTCCCTACTAGCACATAAATGAGTACACACATGCATGTACACGCAGATGTATACACACACACACACACCACAAAAGAAAGAAAAGACAGCAAGATGAAGGAGCAGTGATAGGAAGAGCTTGGAGAAAATGCTTCTTGTATACAGTAGTCAGAAGAGTCTCTGTCACCCTTTCTTGTTCACTCTGGCTTTGAGGGATGGCTGATCTCAGCTGTCAATTGATGAGATCTAGATTTATCTAGGAGATGGTCTCTGAACATGCCTATAGGGATCATCATGCTTAGGCTAACTGAAGTGAGAAGACCAGACCTTTGTGAGTGGGACCATTCCCTGGTGAGCTGGCTAGTTTTATGTCAACTTGACACAGATTAAATCATCTGAAAGGAGGCAACCTCAGTTGAGAAAATGCCTCCTCCATAAGATCCAGCTATAGGGTGATTTCTTAATTAGTAATGGGAGAAGGCCCAGCCCATGCTGGGTAGTGCCATTCCTGGGCTGGTGGTCCTGAGTTCTATTAAAAAAAAAAACCTGGCTAAGCAAGCTATGTGGAGCAAGCGAGTAAGTAGCACCCCTCCTTGGTCTCTGCATCAGTTCCTGTATCCAGGTTTCTACCATATTTGAGTTCCTATCCTGACTTCCTTTGATGATATAGAAGTCTAAGTCAAATAAACCCTTTCCTCCCCAACTTGCTTTGGTCATGGTGTTTGATCACAGCAATAGTGACCCTAATTAAGACACCTGGGATGTAACAAGGGAAAGGCACACCAGACACAGCATTTATCCATGTCTGTTCCCTGGCTATGGACGTGATGCAACAATCTACTGTTTCAACTTCTTGCTGCCTTCACTTCCCCATCCAGATAAACTCTACCTATGAACTGTGAACTCATATAGACTCTCCTTTGTAACTGGAGGTTTCTTTCCCGCTCACCAGTTCCTGAATAACCACTCTGTGTCTTAATATGAATTACACACTGTTTAGCCTATTAGTTCAGGCTTATTATTAACTTTATCTTACAACTTAACCCATTTCTATTAGTCTGTATTTCACCACCTTGACCTGCTGTCTCCTGAATGTGCTCTTCTTTTTGCTCTATGGAGTCCCCAACCCCTTGGCAACACCTTTGAAACAATGAAGAACAATTCACCTCATAACCTCATTAAGTTGCATAATTGATTTGATTTGAACTCAAAGAAAGGCCAGATAGAATGCCCTTCTTAGTTACCATGTGTACGTGGATCATTTTGTGTTTGAGCAAAATAGAGGTTTCAAAAAGAACAGAAACATAAGATTCAAAAGCTTGATTTCAGACACTACTTCCTGATAAGATTTTGCTTTTCAGGCAGGGGTCTCGATGGAAAAGAAAATATCTTAGATAATTTTATGTGTAGTCTATAATGTGCAGAACCTCAGTACTCAGACACTGAGGATAATTGTAAAGAGAGTGAGGAAGTACCTAAAATGCTGCCGGATGCTCACTTCTGTTTCATGCTGTGCTAGCCATCTGGTCAATGATGAGACCCAATAGAGCAGGGAGGGGGTGGGGTGAAGTACTGGAGCTGCCATAGGACATTACCATAGTGAAGAGCTGCCTTCATGGAAGGAGCCACCTTCCAGGCCTCTTCAACTCCTCAGAGGGTTCAACCCCACATGTAATAGGACTTCACATTTGCTCGATATAAAGACTGATTCCTGACTGTCTCCTGTTATCATGAGTCTACCATAACCTGTGTGGGTTGTTTTTCCCAGGGAAAAGAACATGGGTCTCATGCTTATTCAATTCCGACCTAGTGAATCTTCAAAAATGTGTCTAGTTTCCAAACAGGTGGGTAACATGGTCCGGAGATCAACTATTTTTCTTCAAAAATATATAGTCACGGACTGGGAGGTGGGTCTGTGGATGAAACGCTTGCCACACAAGATGGAGTTTGGCTCTTCAGAGTTCACATAAATACTGGATGGGTGCGGCAACCCACCTTGGATAATCCCAGCACTTGGATGGTGAAGTCAGGGGATCCCCCAGAGCAAGCTGGCTGGCTAGACTAGTCACATCAGTGAGCTCTGACTTCAACAGAGAGACTCTGCCTCAAAGAACAAGGTTGAGAGCAGTTGAGGATGTTTCCTGGCACCAACCTAAGGCCTCCACACTTAAGTATACACATGGATATTCGCCTACACATGTATGTACCTACACATACATGGGCACACACACGAGCATGCCGCACACATAGACACACACTAAACAATGTATAGTTGGTAAACTAAACAATATCTTTATTTTCCATGCAGTCCCCTCCCCTCTGCTTCTCAGGTTGCAATGTTTCACGGGGAAGATATCCATCCTTTGTTTTAGAAGCAGAAGATACAACTTCTGCCTCCTCAGAGTCTTTCAACTAAAGTGGGATTGTGTAAATGTATGAAAAGGGGGTAACATTATTAGTTTTTGAAGGGTTGAAGGTAAACTGTGTAAAGGGAAACTGAAACTGATGGGAACAAATGCATTGGGGTAGGATTTGTCACAGGAGTCTGCCCAGACACGCTCACACAGAGCATACATTTTATTCATTCAGAGGAACTCATTGGCTTTTTTCTAGAAGTGCTTACTAACCCCCCCGTATTTCCGGTGTTCAGTCTGTGTACTTGGTAACAGGAGTTCTAAAGTGCCCTCCCTCGAGGGCAGTACACCTGGTGTAAGACAACATGATGCACACAGTCACTAAGTAGCTCAGAGGGGAGAGAAAGCAGCTTTGATTGAGAGGGGAAAGATGAATAAAGAAGAGAGATGTATGACTGAAGAACACGTAGACACAGCAGGCAGAAGCAGAGGGACGCCATGACAAAGGCCCAGGAGACACCCCCAAGGTGAGAAGCAGGATGCTCCAGCAGTTGTAGGACAAGACCCTGTTTGTACCAGGGCAAGATGTTATGAGTTTCAAGGGGGCCTTTGACTAAGATCTAGCCTTCGCTGTGTTCGCACAGTCTGCCTCCCTAGGCACTGTTAGCTGAGCACCGCTGACCACACCGCCTGTCTTCACAGCCGCACCACCTACCTACCCTGCTGCATCTTGCAGCAGAAGCACAGAACTGCCACTTTGACTAAGTCTGGATTCTCTGCCTTCAGAGCTTTGTCCCTCACCTTTGTGGAGAATTTCCCGAAGCTCGTGGTTTCTCCGGTCCCTCTCTACTCATGAATATTTCAAGGCTTCCTCTTTGCCTGACCCTGCCCAGCCCAGTTTTAGCCAACAGAGTTGTCTCATCTGAGTTGAGATCTTGGCTACACCATTCGCTGGTTTGGTCAAGATTCTGTGCCCTTTGAGACCTTCCTGCCTCCACTGTAAAAGGAAACATTGGTCTTATATGAATGTCGAATGTGATAAGTGGGATCATTTATGAAAATAGTCAAAAGAAACAATGCCTGCCATAGAATAATTACCTAATAACACTGGGACTGAGGGGAGGTTTCCCCTACTCTTGTTCCAAAGCAATCCTGATTCAGACCTAACCTGCAGGCCCACTGCAGGTGGACAATGGCCTGTCTCTGAGATCCCATGGACTATTGTGCGACAGCCCTCCTAAGCAACAGGAAAACATGATGCTGCAGAGACAGGTTGTCCAGTTAGCCAGGGAAGTCAAAACCTGTGCACCAACTACAGAGTCTGTTCTCAAGCACAGGGTCCCTTCTTTGCACTCCGGAGCCATGCTCATGAATTATTAAATAAAGCGTGAGCCTCCTGGGAAAATGGTCCAGAGACAGACAGTGCCGGCTCTGCCCTTTCTCCATCCAATGATGTCAGGCTCTAGTTAAAACCGCCAGACCAAATAGCTACAGTGAGCCTTTTGAATTGGAGCCTGCCATCTTTGCCATTCGATCTCGCTGCCTGCAGCAAATAGAGCTGTTGTCTCCAACAAGGCAGCAAGGCACCTCTCAACCGTGCACTAAGAGCTGAACATACAGAGGAGCCAGACAGCTCCCAGGTGTCCCCACTAATTCTCTGGGAGAATTATCCCATGAAGGAATGACAGCTCTACTATGTTGCCCACCAGCATGTCAGTGATAATGGTCGTTAGAATTCTCACATGGGGCCATTGTTCCATAAGCTGGGCCTGCTGCTGAAGGAATGCCCAGTGGCTAAGTGTTGAGTTCCCAGGGTTTAGCCCTTAGCACCCACATGGGCTGGCTAACAAGTGGTTGTAACTCCAACTCCAGAGGATCCTATGTCCTCTTCTGGCCTCTGTGAGCATCTGAATACATGTGGTACACACACAAATAAGCATGCAAATACAGATACACAAAATAAGTTTTTCTGGGCTTGACCTGAACTGAGGCTGGACCAGCCCTGTCCTGTCTCGAAACTAAAGAGAAATGGTTTCCCTTAGGCTCCGGATAAGATTGCCTCCCAACAGATGTCCAGAAGGCCACACGTCTAACCTGCAGCTGTAATTTCCTCAGAAAACACATTTCCTCTTTGTCCAGATCCTTTTCCAAGTCCACCTACAAGACAACTCATATTTTTAACCCTACCTGTGGTTACTGGGATCTGGGGCTTGTGATTTTTGATGACTCAGACCAGGATGAGAACGGGGTTTTACAAATGAAACCATCATGTGATGGACACCATTTGTCCTGACCATAATAAAGCTGAGTAGGGCAACCACCCTTTGATGGGACACAGACAGCTTAGTAAGCAGAAAGGGCAGGGTGGGTTTTGCAGGAAAGAAAAGACCGAATGATCCTAGATAGTACGAGAGGCAAATCAGCTTTGCTGGGAAGATAAACCGTATCCTGTGAGATTCTTAGCAAATGAAATCCAAGAACTCCCTCTGTGAAACATTCCTCTGACAAGAGGAATGAAAGGCCATGGATTTCCAGGCAGGGGACCAGGAGCTTGGCTCTGACAGAAACATGGGCAGTTTTACAAAGCTGAAAAGCAGTTGTGTGCTAGTCTGTCTGTCTGTCTTTCTTTCTTTCTTTCTTTCTTTCTTTCTTTCTTTCTTTCTATCTGCTGTATTTTCAACACTGGCTGTCTTCTTAAGCTTTCTTTTAAGGCCGATGCAGTCATTATTTTAGTCCTACACAAGCTGTGTGAAATTTTTAAGCAATATATTTCTGAGCATTGACAGTCAGAGTAAAGCTTTGACCAAGAGTTCTTAACGGTAGAGATTCAATAATGTTAACCTCTAAACTTTAAATATGATGTTACCAGGTTATGAAAAGCAAGAAGAAACAAAAAGTCTCTTTCATTTTTTTGAAAATAATCATCATTCTACCATGTCCCTCTTGGAAAAGCATTTGATCTTTCCAACAACAGAGGGATTCGGGGGCAAAACCAACGTATTTTTCAGATCAGGGTCAGGCAAAAAGCAAGAGGGTTAACTGAATTCAAGAGTTCAGGGAGAGCCTGGACAAAGTAACATGAACCTATATCCAAAAACTAGGGAAAATGTGTGTGTGTGTGTGTGTGTGTGTATCTTACACACTTACACACATCACATCAGACTGCAATAGCTTTTGTGTGTATATCTGTGGTATATATGCAGGTGTACATATGTGTAGGCACGTGTGTTTGTGTGTTCACAACTGTGGAGGCTTGATGTCAGACGCTGTCCTCAATGCATCCCACCTTACACATTGAGGTGGGTACTCTCTCGCGGTGGAGTTTGGTTCTTTCAACGTTGCCCTTTTCCACATGGAATGCCTGTATGACGTCGTTGCTGCCTTTCCCACTGAATCCAAGAGTTTCTCCCAGTAAGCATGAGCTGTGTCAATAAGCCCTCCCACAGTCTGGCAGACACTGTGCTGGCTACTAAGCACCCGAAGCTGGGGTAATTCAATACACACTGGGAATGAGGGTGTTTAAAACAAATAGCCATAGGCCTAGGATGTAGCCTATCAGTAGTTGACCTTACTCCTTTGAAAGGAGACTAGCGCTGTGTAAACTGGAACTAGCAAAGCAAGATAAGCCACTCCTGCAAGGCTACTCAATTCCCTGACAAATTACTGTTTGAATTAAGTACATAATAGATGCCCGCTGGCAAAACGTACAGTGCTGGCTGCAAGTGTGGCATTGATAGGATCACAGCTGTTGAGGTAGAAGATGAGTCCCACTGGGGCTCACCCCCAAGACAGCTCATTAGATATATGCAAATTCTCTAAAATCTGGGACACTTCTGGGGCCACACGTTTCAGATAAGAGATAGATAGTCTGTGTTTCTAATCTAAACTGTAACTGTGTTTGGCTCTAAAGCTAGCTCAGGTCGTGCAAGTCCGAGTTGCTGAATTCACTTTGTAAAATTACTTCATTTTAAGGTGCTTGAAATTGCTGTCGGATGTGATGTAGATACATACATTGAGGCTGAAGGGTAAGTACATCTCTTCCGCTTGTTGTTAGGCCTTACTCTAAGTTTTCACACAAACGGTGTGTCGAGTGGTAATCATGGCTTGAAAACACCAGCCTCTAATGGGCATGCTCATGATGAAATCTAAAGTTGAACTGGAATCGGTGTCCAGCTTCAGTGGGTTTGAATATTTTATTTTATGTACATGACCGTTTTGCTTGCAAATATATTGGTGCACTACCTGCATACCTGGTGCTCTCAGAGTCCAGCAGAGGGCATCGGGTCCCCTACAACTAGAATTACAGACAGGTGGAAGCCACCTGGGGGCTCTGTAAGAGCTGTCAGTGCTCGGAAGCACTGAACTAATTCTCCAGACCCTGGTTTGAAATTATTGTCAAGTCACATATTATGCTTGAGCCACACTAGGAGGCAGCATTTCTTTGATTGCTACTGTGGTAGTTTGAATGTAATTGGCCCCCAATAAGCTCACAGCTAGTGGCACTATTAGAAGGTGTGGCTTTGTTGGAGCAAGTGTGACCTTGGAGGAAGTGTCACTGTTGGGGTGGCCTTTGAGGTCTCATGTATGCTCAAGTCACACCCAGTGTCTCAGCCCACTTCCTGTCACGAGCATATAAAGATGTAAAACTCTCAGTTCCTTCTCCAGGACCATGTCTGCCTGCATGCTGCCATGCCCCACCATGATGATAATGAACATAACTGCTGAACTGTAAGCCGCCCAATTAAATGTTCCCTTTATAAGAATTTTCATGGTCATGGTGTCTCTTCACAGCAATAGAAACCCTAACTAAGACAGCCACTTTCCACCTTAACAAGTCAGTGTCTATCCTTGCTGTTACTCAGCAGTCTGTAATATGGTCCCATAAAACAAGAGAGGGAAGCCATTCTCCCTTCTTTCCGTTCTACTTAAACCACTTATGATTGTCCCTTGTCATAGACTTCTCTACCTCTGTACTAGAGAGGTCTCCTCTTCCTGCACTGCTTTCCCTGGATAGGTTTTCCATTATAATCTAACAGAACCACCAATGGTTCCCTCAGAGCATCCCAAGGTTTGACTTTCTCGACCTCACAGTGAGGCACACTGCTTGTGCTGCCCATTTGTAAAGCTGTCTTCTGCACGGTAGAGAATCTACATCAACACATGCAAGTCTGTTGAACTGAGGTCCAGTGCTTAATGGAGACAACTTACTTTGGCCTGTTTCCTTTGTGAGGGTGGGAGTGTGCTGTGGGAACATGGTAGTGGTGGTCATGAATTTTCATCTTAATATTTAGAAAATGACTTGGTCTAATTCAAAAACAACTGTCTATTCCTAGGTAGTATATGAACCAGTGCAGTTGGTTTTGGTCTTTTTGTGTGTTTGTTTGCTTTGTTTTTACTCTTTGGGGGCCTGCCATGCGGCTCCCAAATAAACACATAGAAACTTATTCTTACTTTTTTGTTTGTTTGTTTGTTTTTTCCAGCCTCTCCCCGACTCCACAATTTTTAATTGATTTTTATTGAGCTCTACATTTTTCTCTGCTCCCCTCCCTGACT
>LOEQ01003018.1:43989-55142 GCA_001685075.1 Bramus lutescens | reverse complement strand
GAAAGAAAGAAAGAAAGAAAGAAAGAAAGAAAGAAAGAAAGAAAGAAAACAGAGCAAATGGAAGCCCATAAGCCCACTTCTGAAGGAAATCCTGCGGGCCTGCATACTTCCTTCCAAGCAAGGGAACCATTCCGGTTCAAAGGCAGCTTAATCAGCTCCCTGACAATGGGCAGGTGGAAGAGTGATGTGATAGCAAAAGGGGGCTCTTGCCGATGTCAGGAGAAAACATGGACCCTTTCTGGTGGCTTCCACTATGCCCCCCATGAAAGCAAACGAGACTTTGTCAGGTGTGACAGTACTAGCCTGTCATCCCACTACTCTGGGGACTGAGTTCACTAGACCCTCCTGATTTCAGGAGTTCAAGGCCAGCCCAGACAAGAGCCTCAAAATAGCAAATAAATATATAAAATAATAAGGAAATTAGGCTTGAGTCATTATCCTAAGGACCATCCTGCTACTTCAAGAGTGAAATAATCTCAAAAGTAAAAGAGTGTGTGAAAATCGCAAGGGATCCAGGATTTGAGAAATGGTTAGCAAGCAATCAAATAGAGAGGGCAGTGTGGGATGAGCATGATGAAGTTCATGGTGTCTGTGGATGAAAGCTTCATGCTAAAAAGCAGGATCTTATACAATGAATACAAGCTAATAAAGTAGTTAAAATAAAGATACAAAGAGACTAAATAAAGCTGAAGAGAAATTGAGCGAATTGAAAAGACTAAGCAAATAGCCACTGCAGTCCGTGTCATTATTTCCTTGGCCCAAACGGCTCAACTCCGGTTCTCTTATGGTAATGCACCTATATTTAAGTAATAAAAATACACTTACCCTCCAAAGTGGAACAGATCCGTCTTATTGCGTCTAGTGCCAAATCCAAACTCCCAAAAGAATTTTATTCCTCCCTTAATTTGGTCATGATCTTGACTTCACATTCTACACCACTTACCACTAATACACCTAAAGTATGTAATAAATGAGTAGGAGAAATGAAAAAATGGGAAAAAACAAAGTTAGTTCACATATAACTAGTATAAAAATAGACACAGAGACTAAAGTTATTGTTTGTTTGAGACAGGGTTTCTCTGTTGTAGCCCTGGCTGTCCTGGAACTTGCTATGTAGACCAGACCAGCCTTGAACTCACAGAGAGCTGCCTCTCTCTGTATCCCCAGTACTGTGATTAAAGGCGTGGGCCACCAGGACAAGTTCCTCATCCTCATGTACTGCATGTCTATAACCAGCACTGCATTTTGTTTTCTGGCAGAAGATTTTTTTATTTCTTTGGAATCTGAGCTCTTAGCATGTCCTACCACATGTGCCTTGGTTATAATGAAAAACGGAGTAACTCCCAATTCTGTCGCTCAAACTCACGTACTCTGGCAGTGGGATTAAGAAATGCCTTATCTTGGCACTGGCTCAGAGTATTACCTCACTGTAAGAACTCTGCAGCTTCCTTGGTAACCTTTCATTCTGGCTTCATAGCTCTTGTTACCATATCTGATAATAAATTTATTATCGAAACCAGAGGCTCAAAGAATTAAACGAAGCTTTATTAGTATTTATACACAAACACCAGGTGAATATCGAAAATTCCTAGGTCACCAGCAACAGAAGATCACCCTATTAATACAAAGGATGCCTTGAAAGAATATCCACTACTCTGGGAGGCCAGTGAATTCCATGCACATCAGCCCTCTTGCCTTCTAGTTCTCTGGTCAGAAGCAATCTTGTTGGAGCATGATAAAAAATCCATGGCACTCAGGGTGCCTCTGCCTAATGCTTCAGGAAGAAGCCACACAAAAGAAGGCAAATTCAAACCCAAGCATGTCACAGGAAGAAAGGATCATTGTTTTCTATGTGATAAAGCCGCCCACCAGCAGATAACTGTCCAGTGCCTCTGGATTAATGCCCCCATGTGGTGATTCAGACTGGNCTGCTGCTGCTAGAAAATTCAGTGCTTGGTAGTGTCAGTACCCAGATCAGCCTAAAGACTAGTGAAGCCACACCAGGCACCATGGCCATGCTATTCATGATTCCACTGAATAAGCACTTGGGCAACTGGGGAAAGATGCGAGCTACAGGGCAGTCACATGACAAAGGAAGAGCCCCTTCTCTGGTGATAAACAGTCACATGAGACCCAAATGTTTGAGCACTCCAGAATCTCACTGGGGAGCCTACTTACACATGCTTCCCTTAAACGTGATTTTCTTTCTTCCATATCCACACCATGTATCGAACATTCAATTCCTGTCACAATTACAACAGCCCATTATCCTCGAGGAAAGGTGAGGAAACATCTACATGAAGCTCTGTACTCTTGGAAGGCCTGTTCTCGACTGTCCCTAAGCAGGGCCACAACTGTCCCCATGTAAATTCACAGTGATCTGCAAATCTCTTTCATCTTTTGCCTTATAGTCAGTGAAGTCATGAAGAATGCTCAATGTCTCAGCAAATGGGAGCTCTCAGTCAGCTGTTAAAGGCATGTGGAGCCATTTTTATACACATCTCTTGCACTTCAGGACAGAATCACATCTGCAACAGATCACGTCTGTCTTAGATGTTAGCGATGACACATGTCTAAAGGCAACCAAGGTTTCATGGTCACCCAGTGCTATGGAGTCAGGTCAGGAGAGCCAAATCTCAGCACGGCTCTGCTGTTTGTACCACCTGCAACGTGGAGAAAAGATCTCTTTGTCCCAGGTTCCAGTCTAGCAGTTTTTCCTGTGTGTGTGTGTGTGTGTGTGTGTGTGTGTGTAGATGGATAGTAGTTTTCCCATTGGTTTAGCAGCTACACCAGAATCTAGTAATATGCTAACTACCATCTGCAGCCTTGCTGCCCTGCTCCACAATTCAGGCCACAGCCTAGCGGGATTCCTGATCCCTACCAGTACCAGCTCAATCTCTACTGCCAAATGTAGTTTTTAACTAAGTCTCTATCATTCTATCTACCATTAAAGACTCAGGAGTCAGATGTTGGGGTGAAAACTTGATTGCTCAGAGAGGTCAAGAAGCAACCAGCTGACCTTCTTTTAGCCAGTGACCCAGCCAGAGAACATCTCTCCATTCGTCCCAAACTTAAAAGGCCATGAATCTCTAAGTCCCTTCTTCCTGTATGTCTCTCTGTCTTTCTGGGTCCTCCATTACTCTACTGCTAATTCTTGTCAACTAGTTGCTGACTCTGCCTCCTGATCCAAGGTTGATTTTATTAACACAGTCTGGAGGTTCACAGTGCGATCAAATCAAATATCCCGCAACATATATATCCATCCAAATGTGGTATAGGTTATCTCCAAAATCCAAAGTGGATAAAAGTAAAACAATATCAGCAACAATAAAATCAGATAATCCTTTTATCTGGACATGAGCCGAGGGAGCCAGAAAGGACTTGTCTTTCACCCTTCAAGGCGCATCATGTGCCCCACGTGTGTGGAACTTTCTTTACCTATGTGTCACCACCTGAGCTTGTACTTCACAACATCAGCATCAACACAATGTCCTGTGAGACTCTTCAAAAACTAACTCTCTGGCAACAGGATCATAGAGCGGATGTAGTCCTGGGGGAAAAACAAACCTGTGAGGCCAGTGGAGTAGTGAAGGGGAAAATACTTTATCAAATGACTGGCTGCTTATCAGCCACGTGTCCATGATAAGATAACCCTGGGAAGAGCTTCTACTGAACTCCTGACAATCTCGTCGGTGCCCCAGATTTGCCAGTCTTCTGAACAGTTGGCTGGATGACCTAAAGAGAGGTGGTCTACACTTCAGAGCTTAGGTTTCCCAGGAGGCAGATTTTGTGATTATAGACTGATGTATGGGAGGTTTATTGGGAAGTGATCTGAGATCACCACCTTTAGATGAAGTGAAAGAAATAAAATTGGGGAGAGAAGGAAGCAGGCAAAACTGCAGCCCCAATGAAGCCTTCAGTTGATTTCACAAGGAACACTGGGGTCAGATACCTGGCAGAGCTGTTTTGAACTGGGAAAAAGGCACAAGTTCTTTGTACCCCTGAATCACTAGCCCTTGGAATTGACTTTCCCCAAAGGAGCTGTAACTTTGGCAGAGGGCAAGTCCTGACAGACACTGGTCCCCTAGAGAGGAAACAAATACTTCAGTCCTGAAACAGAATCTCAGTGGCACATGCTTGGCAGCATCTCCACTACCCCACATCCTTTGAGGTCCCTGTCCTAGGTGTGCCATGTTGATTTTACTTATTTAATTTCATTTGTTTACTTCTTTGCAATACTGGAACTGAGCAAGTCCTCACACATATGAGGCAAGTAGTCTACAGCTATGCTCCAAACCCAACCCTTGTCATATCAGCCAAAGAGGGCCAATAACCAGCTATCCATACCCAAAGATTCATTCTAGCCCAATCATTTGCATAGTGTTTTCTCCAGTGGTAATCATACTTTATTTCTTCAATTATAAACTCATTAGGCTTTTGCATCATCCTAACCAAAACGGAAGAGCCCATTTTCATGGCAGCATCCCCTTCCTGAAACCTCAGGACTCGACTCAGCTTCTGACACGGATGCAATTTTCAGTGCTGTTGTGAACCATTTCTTCTGGGCTCTGACTCAAGGTGGATGAGAAACTCATATCTAATCAATCCACCTCAACAGACCTCTTTAAACAGTCTTTACATTTTGTCATGCATGGTCGATATTGTCAACTTGCCAAGCTCTGGACTCACCAGAGACAAGTCTCTGAGCATGTTTGTGAAGAATTTTTCTAGATTAGACTGAGGTAGGGAAGACCCCTCCTAAAAATGTGGGCAGCAAAATTCTGAGGGCTGGAGTCCCCAACCAGATGTAAAAGAGGACATGAGCTGAGCTCCGGCATTCGTCACTCTCCGCTTCCTCATGTAGGTGCTGTGTGACCAGTTGCTGTGCTTCCCCACCGTGATAGACTATACCTATCTATACCATGATAGACTATACCTATCTATACCACAATAGACTATACCTATCTATACCGTGATAGACTATACCTATCTATACCATGATAGACTATACCTATCTATACCACGATAGACTATACCTATCTATACCATGATAGACTATACCTATCTATACCGTCTATCTGATATGGATAGATATGGTGCTATGACTATACCTACCTATACTACGATAGACTATACCTATCTATACCATGATAGACTATACCTGTCTATACCATGATAGAACATACCCTGAACTCCGAGCCAAAGTAAACCCTTCCTTCCTCTAGCTGTTTGTATCAGGTGTTTTACCGTAGCAATGACAGATTCATTCCCATACAACAGGATAATGAATCTCTAACACCACAAACTTAATCTGATAGACAAGTTTTCTGTATACTTTGCCCTGTCACTTTCTGATATCCGAAAGAGGAATGCTAAAGTGTCTGATTAAAAGTAAGGACTTGTGAGCCAGGTGGTGGTGGTGCACACCTTTAATCCCACCACTCGGGAGGCAGAGGTGGCTGGATCTCTGTGAGTTTGAGGACAGCCTGGTCTATAGAGCGAGTCCCAGGACAGATAAAGCTTCACAGAGAAACCCTGTCTTGGGAGGTGGGGAGTAAGGACTTGTCTACTTCTTTGTATTGTGAAGTTGTGTCTTTTTTGAGATAAGGTTTCATAGGCAGTCAAGGCTAGCCTAGAATTTGCGATCTCTTGCCTCAGCCTTCCAAGTTATGTGATTATACGTGATTATACACATATCCTAAAATGTCCAATTTATTACATCATCTTTCCATCTGCTACTCAATGACCCTTTTCTTCTTTTTTTTTTAAATGATTTTTTTAAACAGGGTTTCTCTGTGTTTTCTGACTGTCCAGGAATTTGCTCTATAGACCAGGATAACTTCGAACTCACAGAGATCTACCTGCCTCTGCCCAACTCTCAGTGCTGGGATTAAAGGCATGCACTGCTACCACCCAGGACAGTGGCCTTCCAAGTTCTAATCACACAGAGTAAAATTCAGAACTAAGCAAATTGCTAATTTGTTTATAAGTGGCCACTAATCCCTGTCTTTATAGTATTCTGAGAAGTGCACTCAGTGCCTGGGTGAGAAGCCCCAACTTTGCATTCTGCACACACCAAGCATGTAGTAAATGTTCACTTAGCTCCCATCTCCAGTGAACATAGGGCGCAGTGTGCAATGGTTAACTGTGTAGTACTTCTGAAGATGCTTATGATTCTTCATTATTATTATTAATGTCATTATGACCATTGCCTTGGAAACTACCACCCAAAGTGTGCAATTCTGTGAGGACAGCATGGTTATTGCCCTTAAATTTGCACCAAAGGAAAAAACATCATAACTGTTCTGTAAGTGCATCATCTATCTATTGTGTCCTTGTCAAAAAAAATGACACCTTAAAAAAGTTACATATGATCTGAGTGTTACCATAGAGATGCAGAGGATATTTTAAATACATTTAGCTCAACTTTTAATATCACTTTTTCTAATTTGCAGTTTCTGCAACCTAACAGCTATTTTTGCGATTGAGACCTTTGGAGTGATTCCCCGGTAATGAGCAGTACTGGTAGTGCTGCAGTTCTTATGTATGTGCTTGGTTTAGCTTTGTTGTTTCCTGACTTGACTTTTTAAGACAAAAATTTCATAACCCTGGCTGGCCTGGAACCCATGATCCTTCCATCTCAGCACAATGCCTAGCAGAGAGAAGATGGGTTATGTTCATCAAGGCCCAAACAAGAACCATTTGCTTGGCCACAGAGGAGGAAGATCATTCTAAGATAACTGTGGGCCCAGGGAAACTGTAACATTACAACCAAGTGTTCTAGTCAGACATAAAGGCCCCAAATAGAAAAGAACACCTAAGTGTCCAGACTAAGAATAAGCCCCCTGTCATGGGAGGTAATGCCACAGAATCCCAGGTGAAGAGACCTGAAGGGCCCCAGCAGAGAGTAGCTTCCAATACATACACGCACGCATGCACGCTTGCATGCACTCATGTACACATGCACACACTCACCCATGCTCTCACAAATATACCCACACACTCACACATACGCCCTCTCACACACTCACAAATGCTCAGTCACCACCAGCCATGTAACCAGGCCCTGAGCCTGCAGGGGTAGCACCCCTTACTCTGCAGCCTGAGGCAAGAGGATCACTTGAGCCCAGGAGCTCCAGGCCAGTGTGGGAACATACTGGAGCCAGTTCTCCTTGCCTGCCCTCTTCCCTCTGAGTCTAATGCCAGTGAGTAGCGACACCAGCTCATGGTGACTGTCCCCCACACTTGGCAGTTCTCTTTATTCCTTCGCATTCCTGATATGCCACATCTTAACAATTGCCAAGACAAATCCAGTCTAAGCTTTAAATCTCTCTTGGACCTAACCACATCTCTCCATTTCTTCTCCCACACCATGGCTTACCATCCCTTAGGACTGGTTCACATGGCCTTCTCTGTTCACTCTTCACATTCAGTCAGGATCAGCCTTACAAAATGTCTATCCCCTTTTACACACATGAAACACTCTCTTGCCTTTTGAATAAATGCCATACTCTCTCTACTTACTGTAAGCTTCTTCTTACCTGACACATGCCCACCTATTTTTTCCCCTTTTTTCCCTCAATGTGAGAAAGCAAGCTCAGACCTTATTCCTGGTAGACATTGAACCACATCCCCCATCTCTTTATACCCATCACTCCTCATTTCTAACCACATTGTCTGACTTTGGAGGTATTAGTCACACAGAATTAGGTTCCATTCCAGAACGTCTTGGAAGGACCTCAAGGTTTCTTCATGCTTTGGTGGCATCTCCTCCATGCAAAAAACCTCCCTTTGCCACAAACACTGTTTTGCCATGGTCACTTCCTCCACCCCAGGCAGCACTAGCTGACCCCTACCCACACTTAGGTCCCTCCTCCTTGGCACCACTTCACAGGGCTCCTCCATGCTCCCTTCTCTGCTGAGGATCACATCCCTCTTCCTCATCAGCCTCAAACATTTAACCACCCTGAGGACAGATGCTAGGTCTTACTACTCCGTTCTGTGTGGCCAGCAGGGGAGTTAGCTGTTCTAAGACAGTTTGATTGAATAAATTAATGGCAGAGTGTGAATAATGGCTTCTGATGGCTTCTTTGTTGTTGTTCTTTTTCTAGCCCAAGTTTCTACCTGGTAGCTGCCTTGATTTTTGTCTTGATGCTCACGTTCATCAGTGTTCTAGTTCTGAGCTATTTCTGGTATGCGAAGATTTACAGGCAATTTATTTTTCAGCCACTTCACAAGCCTCCTTCAAAACGGAAGAAGAATTAGGGAAACCAAGAGCTAATTCTGGAGATGTGTGTGTGTGTGTGTGTGTGTGTGTGTGTACACAGATATATAGGTAATGTACATATATGTAATTATATTAAGAATGTGTTTGACTAAGAAACATTAAATATAAGCTCATACTATTATTAAATTCAAGATCTGAAAAATGTTCTTAAATTACTCCCTCAAATAACATACATTATTATGTTTGTTATCATTATTATTAATTTTAAAGATATCATATACACTGTTATATTGCATTTAAAAAATAAAAAATAAAAATCAGGTGGTGGTGGCAGCAGTGTGCACCTTTAATCCTATCAGAGGGAAGGCAGAGGCAGGTGAATCTCTGTGAGTTCCAATATAGCAAGAGAAACCCTGTCTCAAAAAACCAAGAAAGGAAAAAAAGGAAGGAAAGAAGGAAGGAAACTTCCTTCCTTCCTTCCTTCCTTCCTTCCTTGGAAGGGTAGCTAGCTGTTCCAAAGGACCTGAGTTTGACTCCCAGCATCCACATGATGACTCAAAGTAAGTCCAGTTTTAGGAGATCTTTCTCCCTCTTCTGGCCTCTAACAGCATTGCACACATGCAGTACACAGACACATGTGCATGCAAAACACCTGCACACATAAAATAAAAACAAAGGAAAAAATAAAGGATTTTAAAAAAAGTTTATTTCCCATTTCTCAGGAAAGGAGCAGAGCAAGTTGATGGGGGAATTTAAAGTCCACCTGGGCTACATAGTGAAAACCTACTGCAATTTTGACTGATAAGTCAAAAGCTGTTATGGATTATTATTTTAAGATGTGCTACACGTGCTTATACTGTGAAACATTTGTTTCAGTGATGCAAAGATGTGTTGCATTCTGTGAAGCTGTGATTCTTTGCCCATCTAAAATACCTAATAAAGAGCTGCATGGTCAATAGCAAGGCAGGAGAAAGAATGGGTGGGGATGGCAAGCAGAGAGAATAAATAGAAGGAGAAAATAGAGAACGGAAGAGCGGTCAGGAGTAAGAAAAGAAGGGGCCAGCTACTCAGCCATCTATGGAGTAAGAGTGAAAGTAAGATTACAGAATTAAGAAAGGAAAAAGTCCAGAAGCAAAAGACAGATGGAATAATTTAAGTTAATAAAATCTGGTTAGAAACAAGCCAAACTAAAGCCAGGCATTTATAAGAAAGTAAATCTCTGAGTGTGATTTATTTGGGAGTTTGGTGGTAGCCCCCCTTCCAAAACCCAAAAGAGTAAAAGGAATAAAACCACCAGCAACACAAGCCTTAAAAAAAACTTACTAAAACAGATAATAGAGATATTCAGACAAACACAGAGGAATTTAAAGGAGAACCAACCTCACTACTACATTATAAAATTAGAGAGGCCAACCCAAGGTTATCAAAACACTAACCCTAATTTATCCAGTCACCCTACAGGAACAACTACCAAATTGCAAGCATTCCCCAAGGCTGTGAAAGAGCTGGCTGGATTCCTATGGAAATGATACCTTTGAGGAGATTTAAGGAAACAATAGTCTCATGAGGTATGCATTCACCTTTTGTGAGGCAGATGTGATAATAGATGTATCCCATAAGACTGGAAAGACTTGGTTACAGCAGTATTGGAACCTGGTCCTCAATTGCAGTAGAGGACCTGGTAGAAAGATGAGGCTAGGATCATTTAACAATGAAGAAGGGCTAGAGGTATTAAATTTTCTCAAGACCAATTTCTCAGAGAGGGTGATTATACTGATTACAAAGACAATCTCTATATAATTACCACATCTTGGCTCTATTCCATGCAGCAGCTTTGAATGCTTGGGACAGAGTTAGAGAAGTAGGAAAGTGAACTGAGTTATTTACTAAAGTTATAGAGGGCTTGAAAGAAACCTTCACTGATTTTTTACAAACATTGAGTACAGCTATAAATAGAATGATACCAAACCTAAAGCTAAACAAGTATTAATTGAATCCTTGGCTTTTGAAAATGTTAATTCACAATGTGAAAGGGTAATTACGCTTAAAAAAAAAGATCAGCACCCATCAAGGAATGGATCTGAGATATAGTCAATATTAAATCTTATAACCATGATAATAATTGGATAGGAGAGGTGATATACAAAGGCTTGAAGAAAAATTAAAAGGTCAGATGTTTTCATTGTGGTAAATAAAATCATCAAAAAAGGGATTATAGGCAGGGTGTTCCTAGAAACATGTTTCTTGTAGAAATAATCCAAATAGAAGGCCCCTGCCTTCTAGAGTATGCAGAAGGTATGGCAAAAGTTGACATTGGACTAAGGAAAGCATATCAACAAGGGACAGACAAGGTAACCCTTTGCCATAGGAAAATACCTTGGAGGGCCTCTTGCAGTTCCCCATGTCAAATTTGATTTAATCATTCCCAGTCATGGTGGGGGAAAGTCCTCCCCAGAATAATTAAAGGACCTAAGCCTATTATAAAAAAAAACTGTACTGTTCTGGATGATAGAACAGCTTTAGAAGGTAAAACCACATAATCCTATGAGGAAAGCAGTTATAGAAAGATCCAATTGAACTCTAAAAGATATACCTAATAAACAGAAAGGGGTAATAAAGACTCCCAGAGGTAGATTGCACAATGCTTTATTAGCTTTAAATTTTCTAAATGCTAACGAGAAAAAAGTGACAGCTGTAGAGAGTAATTGGATAATAGAATAAACTGCTGAATTAAATCAGCCTGCATACTTTAAAAATATGTTGACCTAAGAATGGAAATCAGAATATGTGTTATGTTGGGAAAGAGGTTTTACTTTTATTTCCACAGGAGAAGAAAAGCTATGAATAACATCAAAATTGACAAAGATTGGTTAGATTCTGATGTAGGAGGGTCATCTGTCTATGTGTTACTTTCATTGGTTAATAA
>LOEQ01003018.1:0-15564 GCA_001685075.1 Bramus lutescens | reverse complement strand
TTAATTAACCAATGAAAGCAACAGATAGATAGAAGACCCTCCTACATCACTTATTTTCAACTTACTTTCCAGGATGACCTCACAGATTATGTCACTGAAGGGTGAATTTAAAAAAAAAGGAAATGTTTTCTCCTCTTTCCACTACTGGCCTATTATTACCCTCTTTCTTTCCATTGCATGGAGTAACGGACTACCTGTGCTGGGGCTGGAACATGACCCCTCTTTCAGTTACATCTTCGCCAACTTTCTGTTTTCGATGGCTGCCTTCACTGCCTAAGCTTGGCTGTCCTTGAACTTGCTCTGTAGACTATGCTGGCCTCAAACTCAGAGCTTTGCCAGCCTCTGCCTTGAGTGCTGGGATTAAAGGTGTGCCCCACCACATGTGGGTAGGGTCTTTATTCCATTTCTTAATCCATTTATCTCCTCGAACATAGAATTTAGCTCTGTTCCACTTCTGGTGTTCATTTTCTCCTCCAAATTTATATTAGGTAATTTACCCTGCTCAACTTGCTCCTTTTCATTATAAATCTTCATTAGAGTTACCACTAAAACCTAGACTTTTGAGATTTCCTCTGCCAATGGAATTAATCCTAAATGCTTCATGTTAGCCTCAAGCAGACGTTTCTGACAGGGGCCAAAAAAAAAAAAAATAGCCATATTTTTTACCAAAATCTCACTAGACCAGTCTCTAGACCACATACTAACCTTCTTCTTTGAAACCGCTTTATTCCGCCTTCCCCTCCCCGCAACAGTTTAAATCACATTCAGCGCTACTGTCTTCCATGTCCCTGTTCATAAGGCCCATTAAACAGCACTTAAAGCATTCCACTGCTTTCCTAACCCACAGCCCCAAGGTCCATATGCTTTCCAACAAAAGCATGGTCAAGGCCTAACACACCAATGCCCTAGTCCCTATTTTGTTTTAGAGTTTCTATTGCTGTGAAGAGACACCATGACCATGACAGCTCTTATAAAGGAAACATTTTAAACAGTTCAGAGGTTCAGTCCATTATCATCATGGTGGGACATGGTGATGGAGAGATAGCTCAAAGTGCCACATCTTACACAGGTGACAGGAAGAGGTCTGAGACACTGGGTGTGACTTGAGCATATATAAGACCTCAAAGCTAACCCTACAGTGATACGCTTCCTCCAGCAAGGCCATACCTCCTAATAATGCCTCTCCCTATGAGCTTATGGGGGCCAGTTACATTGATACTACCACAGTCAGTGAACTTGAGGGCAGAGGCCAGATCTTAGCAGATCTTTTTCTTCCTTAAAAAGGTTTGTTGGAGGCAGATATGGTGTGCATTTATGAGGCAGAGGCAGGTGGATCTCTGTGACTTACAGGCCAGCCAACCAGCCAANCAATACTGTGAGACACTATATTAAGAGGAGTGGGGGGTGTTGGGCTTTCTCCTGAAGCTTACAGAAGAGTAAAGCAGGCATGCTGATGGAGACAGGCGATGGTGCTGTTGTTCTACCATCTCAGCTGTCTGTTGTTTTGATGGGGTCTTCCCAGTCTGTCAGATGGGAAACTGAAAGCCGACAACCATCTTTATTGATTTGGTCTAAGAGGTAGAACTGAGAAAGGAGCAACAGGTGGCTATAGTTGATCTCCTTCTTAGTCAAGCTTGCTGCCTGGTATCTGTTATCAGGGATAGTATAATACAGATCTTTGTAAATAGCCTAGAATCGGGCAACATGGTTCATATCCTTAGGTTTTATGGTTGTGTGGCCTCAGGGAAGTCAACTTCTGTGTCTGTGTTCCTCTCTGAAACAGGAATCACAGCAGTATCCACATCATGAAGTTATTACAAGGATCATGAGTCAACTAAAATGCTTAGAATGATAGCTGGCACCTAATAAGCACTAGAAAGTGCAAGCTGTTATTAGTAGTGTTATCATTTGCAGGACTATGTAAGCTAAGTAAGCCACCATTTATCTGCTTCAGCAGTTACTTAGTAACTGCAGTTTAGCTGTAGCTCAGTAATAAAGCATTTGCCTAGAATGTGACGCCCTATGTTCAATCTCCAGTGCTGCCTGGGAAAAAAGCTTTAAAGTGCAGTTTAACTGCACTTTTTTAAAGGAAATGTTACACTATAGAGAAAGAACAGTGCTAACCAAATTGAAGTACTAAAGGTATGATTGTTATTTTGGACGCTACCTTCAAAGTCTTCATAATACATGTGCAAAATTAGGGTTAATTGGGCATTATAATGTTCTCAATGAATAAAATAGTTCAGCGAGTTTGGTGGTTTGAAAGAAAATGGCCCTCATAGGCTCCTAAAGAGTGGCACTATTAAGATGTGTGGCCTTGTTGGAGTAGCTTGGCTTTTTGTTGGAAGAAGTTCATCACTAATCACTAGCGGGTTGGTTTTGAGGTTTAAGTGCTCAAGCTAAGTCTAGTGTGATGTTCACTTCTATTGCCTGCCAATTGGATGTAGAACTCTGAGCTACCTCTCCACCACCATGTTTGCCTGCATGCTGCCATGCTTCTTACCATGATGATAATGAACTCTCTGAAACTGTAAGCAAGCCCCAATTAAATGGTTTTTTATTGCTGGGGCACGAGGGATGGCTCAGTGATTCAGATCCCTAGCTGTTCTTCCACAGGACCTGGGTTCAATTCCCTGCACCCACATGGCGGCTCACATCTGTCTGAAACTCCAGTTCAAGGGAATCTGACACCACCACAAAGACATACATGCAACAAACACCAGTGCACATAAAATAGTTATAGGTAAATGGTTTTTTTAATAAGTTGCCATGGTCATGGCAATAATAATAGTAATTATTATTACTATTACTGCCTCACAGTAATAGAAACCCTAAGACTTAGAGTAAAAGTGCTTGCTATGCACTTGAGTGTGCTATGCACTTGAGTGTGCTATGCATATGTCAGCCTAAGTTCAGTCTCCAGAACCCAAAGAGGAAAAAGAGAACTGACTTCCAAAAATTGTCCTCTGACCTCCGCATACACCATTTTACATGTACACTCTTGAACATCATACACATTATATTTTTAAAGGAAGAGGAACTTAGCCTGAGAAAAGCTCATAATACTATAAGGTAATTATGATTTCTAGCTTATTGTCCAACAATGTAAAAAAGAACTATCCAGAAGGATCTAACATGTTTATTGTCTCTAGCAGGTCGTAGTGTGCCTGAATTATGTGAAAGTTGTGTGGCTCACATACATTTGAAATTCTGATTTCCAAAAAGATGTCTTGGTTTTGCCTGCTTTTCAAATTGGAATTTAAGTACAATACTAATAATGGTGTTTCTCCGTTACTGAGATAATGGCAAAGTGAGCACATTGTGTGATGTTCAAGCAATAGAAAGCCATAGCTGTTTCTTTTTTGTGGTAGTACCTGAAGGCACACCATAATTTCATGTTTTAGGAGAACTGATAAATTAACCTCCTTCTAATTCTGAAGTTGTTGAACACATTTCAAGATCATATAGAAACATGGGGGCCAGTGAGGATAGTTACTAGGACGTAGGGTTGTGTGACAGAGAATAACAACGGTGGTCTATATTGACAGACACTCATTTCCCTAACATAGTTTACATTTCTTTTCTCTTTTTTTCTTTACTCTTTTTTTCCCCCTTTTGGTTGGTTGGTTGGTTGAGATGGGGATTTCTGCATATCAAGGTCCAAGCCAGCCAGGCTTGGATTACACAGGATTTCTCTGGGTATCCTTGGCTGCCAAGGCTGCATCAAACTCAGAGACCTACCTACCTGCCTCTGCCTCCTGAGAACTGGGGTTAAAGGCTTGTTCCTCTATACCTGCCTTACAGTTTACCTATTTCACATAGAATAAGTGAATGTATACTTTAGAAAGGCCTCTCAAAAAATTGTCCTGTTTCTAATTAACACCAAATTATAACTGATTTACACTTTTTTGTTGTTTGTTTGTTTGTTTTTGTTTTTTGTTTTGTTTTGTTTTAGACGCATATTTGTGTAGCATTGGCTGACCTGAACCTTGCTTTGGTGGCTCACACCTGGAGTCCCAGTACTTGAGAGGCTCTGGCTCACCCATGGATTCGAAGTCAACCTTTACTACATTCTGAGTTCTGAGCTAGACTGGGCTACAGAGTTGAGAACCTATCTCAGAACAATACAATGTAAAATAACATTTAAACTGAGGTACAATTTAGAAGCCTCTTCTAGAACAGTGTTTCTCAAATTTATCCAGAATCAACTAAGAAATACATTTTATATAATAACCACTGTGCCCACATGTAATTAAGACATATATATATGAAGGACCTTATCATATGTCCTCAATGAGTACTACTGTGTGGTGTTCATTTAAAATGCTGGTGTAACCCACTGAAACCAATTCAGGAATTCACTAGTGACTAGGAACCTTCAGTTTAAGATATAGTCTCAAAATCAGAAAAAAAAACCTATAGAAGTTTTTCAGAAGCTTAAAATACTACAAGAAGTTGCTAGCTAATTCTTTATAGGAATATAGTACTTTTAAACTTCAAGACTTTTAAGTATTGACTGCTATATAAGTATCATAATGAAATGACTTTATGTATGACTGTAAAATAATACTTTGATCACCAAGAACAGCTTATAAGAGACAGTACTGTGTAGTTTCCATTATTCATGATTTATTTGAGAATTTAAAACTTAGTAAATGATATACTTTCTATTTCCTGAGCACTCTTTTTTGGGGGAGAAACAAGTCAAGCATTCCACTCAACATGTTACATAAACACTTGTAGATTTGGAGGAAAACAGCCATGCTTTATACTTACTCAGATTGTTTGACACCGTTGTGTGCAGAAGTTGGTGGCTGTATTAAATATTCAGGTTCCAGACCAGGGAAATAGCATTTGTCATTGTTGATCTCAAACTGGAAGCATAAGGGTTTATTAAATTGATAAGACAAGTCATTGACTAAAGTGAAGTTTAATGAAAGGTCTCTGAGAAGGTGGTCAATAACTCAATTTATTTGAGTATATAATAGTTTAAAATAATATATAGTGTTTAGGCCAGTTTTTATATTGAAGCAAAATTGAGCCCTAAGTAATTATATATATTGTCTTCCTACATAACTTTCCCATTGTTTCCTTTCCATTTGTTAATACTATGGGATGCTTTTTTAAAAGTTTTCTAGATGTGGGGCTGGAGAGATGGCTCAGAGGTTAAGAGCACTGACTGCTCTTCCGGAGGTCCTGCGTTCAGTTCTCAGCAACCACATGGTGGCTCACAACCATCTGTACTGAGGTCTGGCGCCCTCTTCTGGCATGCAAGCAAACATGGAAGGAATGTTGTATACATAATAAATAAATAAATCTTTTTTAAAAAGTTTTCTAGATGTGAATGAATAAATAAGATAAATATCAGAGGAGGTAAAATATACATCAGTGGCCCTAGTCCGTGTGCTTACCATTTCCTTAGACATTAGGAAGTAAAGATCTTGTACCAAAATGAGATTTGGGTCTTTAGGCCTCTCACGGCCCTCACAAATACAAACATCCTATAAAATACAGCCCTCCTTCAAGAGGCCTTGCACTCACCCCTGTGCTTCTCCAGAATATAAATAAATCTTGTAGGAGTCTGAAAATAGAGTTACATTAATGCTAGCATTGTTTGCTCTTCAATTTAGTGAGTCATCACCCTGGTAACTCTGAAAGAATCATGAAAATTGTTAAGAATTCACAGATTGGCAGATAACCAGAACTGATCTACTTGTTTACATATGCACTTTCTTGTCTGCTGAAAAATCATAGTCCATTTTCTTTAGTAGATATATACATTTGAAACTTTTTTAGTATAGAAAAAAATTACTATATACATTTGAAACTTTTTTTTAGTATAGAAAAAATTACTATCCTTTTTTCTTTTTTTTCTTAATCATTCTCCTCTCCCTTGTTTGTGACTGGCTTTGTAGCCTCAACAGCCTTAAACCCTCCTGTGTATTGGTAGTACAGGTTTGAGCCAAGTTCTCTATTTCTGACACTAATATTTTCTAGGGCTCATGCACTCTTCTGAGCACACATGGTGTTGATTCATTTAACCCTCACAGCAGTCTAAGATGGATTTTGTTTATTACCTCATCATATACACATGGACATCAAGGATCAGAGAATTTAGACAACCCCCAATTTGAATTAGTGAATAATTAAGCCAATATTTACACCAAAGTCCAGAATTTTGAATTAGCATCACATTAGCTTTCTTTCATTTTCTTTTTCTTCTTTCTTTTTTTTAGACAGATTGAATACCTTAAAAAGTTACCAAATCCACTAACAAATGAAGGCCAAACAGCTGAATCTTTACGGAATCCAGAGTCTTCTATGCTATTTCTGTTAGTGGTAATATTTGGATACATTTTCTAACTTGATCAATTCAAATACAGTAGAAGAAAGTCCCCTATGCTCCAAACTAGAAGATCGTCTAGGGAAATTGTAAGTTTCAAATTAAAGTGTTTGCCATCCCCCACCCCCACCCCACGTGCCCCAATATAATAATGTTGTGAAGCCAGCACTGCATAAACTTGAATCTGGAGCCTCCTTAGTTGATCTGCCCCAAGTCCTGGTTCATCCCTCCCTTGTTCATCAACCTCTCTGTGCTGAGTTTTGTCTGCAGTACTGGCCCCTGGTGTCACATGTAACTCTTCATCCTACTTTTGGCCGTTGTCTCAGAGCAAGTATTCTTAGTCCACTCAACTCTGGTGGGCTCACACCCTGGGAATAGAAGTGGCCTTCCCTGGTTCAAGTAAAAAGCCAACTTCTAAGACTTTGTTTGAATAAAATATCCTGGATAATCCTTTTTTTTCTTGTGTATGTTATGTTTAAACTTTTGGCATCTGTTACTATTTAGACAACAAAATCAATAAAGACACATTCAACACAAATTAACAGAAATCTTGCTAACATTCAGTCATAATCTAGTTCAGCAGCTTGTTTTGTTTTTCATAGATGCTTTTTCTTGGCTGTGATTTCATTTTGCATATTTATGATATTTTCTGTTAGAAAAAATGTTTCTAGTTTATAAAATGGGATTAAACAGATACATTATACTTGGTGTTCTACAAAAGCAGGAATTTCCATTTTGCAAGTTTAAGAAGCTCTGTGAACTTTGTAGGGAGATTTTGCTTTAGATGCTATATAAAATAAGTTTTGGAGGTAGCAAAATAATTTTTTGAAAGTAATGGTTAAAAAAAAAAACTGTGAAGCCAGGCAGTGGTGGTGCACATCTTTAATCCCCACACTCAGCAGACAGAGCCAGGCCCATCTCTGTAAGTTCCAGACTAACCAGGGCTACATACACATACACAAGGAAACCTTGTTTTAAAAAGGGAAGGGGCAAGGGAAGAACTGTGCCTCAGTTGGTAAACTGCTTGCCACAGAAGCCCGAAGACCTGACTTTTTATCTCCAATACCCATGTAAAAAAGCCAGGCATGCATCTGTAGTTGGGGTCCCTGCTGCTTTGTCAGCCTCAGCACATTTGTGAGTTCCACATTCAATTCAGTTCCTATCTTAACACACAGCCTTTGATCTCTTCATGTACTATGCACCCACACACATGCCATAAAAGAAAAAAAAAACACTGCACACAGAGACACATGCATATATAAAATAATAGGAGTAATAAACATAGCTGAGCAGTTGTGGCATACACCTTTATTCCCATCCGTTGGGAGGCAGAGGCAGGTGGAGCTCTGAGTTTGAGGCCAGCCTGGTCTAGAGTTAGTTCCAGTACAGCCAGAGCCACACATAGACCCTGTCTAAAATAATAATAATAGTAATAATAATTTAAAAGAACTGGGCCTGGTGGTACATGCTTGTAATGCTAACACTGCAGAGGCTCCCTGGGCTACCTAGTGCATCCAAGGAATCCGAGGCTTGCCTGGAGTCCATAACAAGACTGTGACTCCATAAAAAAAGAACCAAAAATAGTGACGAGGAATGAACACCACGTTAGGGAAGTATTGGAAATCACTACTGCTAATTTTACAAATCTTACCTGTGAAAGGATGTTAGTTACTTCAGCATGAATAGTTAGTGATGATATAGGAGAATTTCACAACTGATCATTCAGTAAAAGGCTCAGTTTTCCTAGCTTGTTTACAGTTATCTCAGGAAATTTCAAAACATGGCCTTATCCATGCTGTCTGCACAGCAGAGGCAGGACTTGATAAAGCATGATGACCTTGAATTAAATTCCTGTCTTCCCAGGCAGCCTGCCATGTATGTAAAGAGTGAGCTCTCCAGGCTTGTTCTCTAATAATAGATCTAGGAAGCCTGAACAGGGGCAGAACATTTGGAGGACATCACGCTCTGACCAAACCTCCAAGGAAGGGCTTGCCCTTCTGTGATGAATGTATTCAGGGAAATGCTCACACAAAGAAGAAAGCATCTTGTTTACTCTGACTCATTTTGTGATGAAAACTAAGTTTCTTCAGAAATGTACTGCTGTTGTATATGAGGAGGTGGTGACTGTTGAAGTAAAAAAGTGCTACTTTTTTACATCCTGTTTTCCTTGTAACCGAAAGCACCCAAACCTAGAAGGCAGCTTACAGTTAGATGTGCACACTGTGATTTAAGAAGTAATTATTTGAAGTTTGGTTAGGAATAGAAAGTTCAGGAACTAACTATTTCCTTTAATGTAACATGAATTCTAATTGGTATTAATTTTATCCCAGAGTCAGATATAGGGGTTAATGTTGAAAGATCAGAGAAGCAGAGCAACCAGTCACTAGAGAGTTCTTACCTCTACCAATGCTCAGACCAAGGGGCAATTCTGTCTCTTTATCCTCAGACTGCATCTGAATCCTGTCTCCTCCTGTCTTATATTCTTCTCTCCTCCCAACCACATCACTCCTGCCTCCACCTCCCTAGTGCTGGGATTAAAGACGTTGGATGCCAAGTACTAGGATCATCTTTGTCCGAGTTGTTTTTCTTTAGACAGATTCACTCTTGTGTGGCCCAGGGTGGCCTTGAACTGACAAGAGATCTGTCTGCCTTTGTCTCCTGAGTGCTGTGATTAAAGGTGTGTGCCACACTACCTGGCTTCTGTGGCTAACTAGTATCTTAGCTCTGCACTCTGATCTTAAGGCAAGCTTTATATGTTAGATCACAAACAAAACATTACTACACTTTAGTGTTGCCAGAAAAATTTTTAGGGTATCTGTATTTTGCATTTTTTGTTTTCATTGAGAGTCATCCATAATCTATATAAAGAAAAGCATCAATTAAGGTAGGACATAAATCAATTACCTATTTGTGTTGTCCATTAATTTTTTGTGCATAGTTCATAGAATGTAGTTATGTAAACCTACACGGTATAGTCCAGTCACCTCACCATGGCCTGGTGCTGTGGTTGAATCCCAGTGCACAGTACATGTGACCTACGGATACAGTAAAAGGTGAGGTAAACATGAGGTGCTAAAAAAAAAAACTCCTGCCCTCATAACACAGCATCTGGCTTTACAGGGAGCTTTTCCTCCCTGTATGAGAAGTACATTGTAAAATAACAGCAAAAAACAGCAACATTTATTATTATCAAGTCCTTTGTACTATAATTATATATACTATACTTATATAAAATGTTATCGCTTACATATACTTCTAAGTTTGTTTATACATACCAGCATCACCACAAACATAAATAATGTGCTGCACAATTACCTTAATTATGTGTCATTAAGCAATAGGAACTTTTCAGCTGTTATAATCTTATGGGATCGTCATATGAGGACTGTCACTGACTAAGAATCATTGTGGCATGTGAGTTCTACATGATGAGATGTTCCTCTCAAAGTTTTGCTGTATGTCATCTCAATAAGGAACAGAAACTTACTTCCTCATTAATTTCTTTGTTCTCAGTTTGCTAACAAGGAAGAAATTGGCATTGCCAATTAAAAGAATAAAACCTGTTTTATACTTGGAAAATTGCTGTTGAGGGATTCACGGCATATATAAAATAGTTTTGTTTAGTCAAAATAGATAACTATAATTTATATCTATAAAACAATATATGCTCCGGGCAGTGGTGGTGCACACCTTGAGTACCAGCACTCGGGAGGCAAAGGCAGGCGGGTCTCTGAGTTTGAAGGCCACCCTGGTCTACAGAGCAAACAAGTGCCAGGACGGACTCCAAAGCTATACAGAGGAACCCTTTCTCGTAAAACCAAAAACCAAACAAAACAAACACACTCAGCCAAGTATAGTATTAAAATACATCTGTAACCTCCCTCCCTACTCAGTAGGCTAAGTGAGGAAGATTATAAATTCCAATTAGGCTGGGTAACGTAGTAAGACCCTTGTCTCAAAATGTGCTTGCAAATACATTCTTGTGCCATTTGATAGAAATTAGTGGAGCCTTTACTATATTGAGAACATTACAAAATTTCAGTTATAAGCAGAAAACACATACCCGTCAGCAGTGACTCCTCACACCTCCAGTCCCATAGTCATAAGCAGTGTGTGACCTGCTTTCTGTCTGTATAGATTTGCCTGTTATGGGCTGTTCATATGAGTTGTGGAATGTGTTATGTGGTTACTGCAAGCAGTGTTTAAGCAACAATATTAGTTATTGTGCCTTACACAGTATTAAAAGCCTTCAAAGAAAAATGTTAGGAATGAGATTCTGTCCAAAGGAATATTTTTGTAAAAAAAAAAAAAATCTATTCCTAGCAACTTGTGACTTTCTAGAACCTTGAGCAAAAGCAATCAGGTTGTCTAATTTTCCGTTTGAAAGAAGCTGCCACTTGCAAAGAAAGCTACTGGTATTGATTCATCACTGTGCTCCCTCAGCAGTTCCTCAGGTGCTTTATATAGGCCACATTCATTATTGTGAATTCCAAAGTTCTGATCAGATTTGAAGTGATACATGATTCTTCTTTTAAGATTCCCTCATTTTATGGAAAAACATGTCAAAGCATAGCCATTTACTCTTAGTATATAAAGACTTGAATTTTAGACCGAAGTAATGAATCCACAAGTACATATTAGTTCTAAGCTTTGAATCCTTAAGTATGGAAGAAATTATTTTCATTTGTGAAAAGAGAGAGTTCAGGGACCTCATTCTGCCAAGTGCCTTCTCTGGCCTTACTCTCTTGTCAGCAGTCATCATTTAAGTATAATCTTTTTCATAAAATTGTTTCTCTTTTTAATAAAACGCTTAGATTCCCCATTCTAGAAGTGTGTTTCAAAGCACTTTTGGAAGACTATTTACTGTCTACCTAAAAGAAAAGTTATAATTAATAGTGAACATTAGATAGAAATATTCCGTTTAGTACTTGCTTAAAATCTTTTTCAGTGATACAAACAGATCAGCAGGCAACAGAAAGAGAAAGACGCTGGGCTTGACTTGGTCTTTTAAACCTCAAAACCCTCCCCAGTGACACTTCCTCCAACAAAGCCACACCAACTCCAACAAGGTCACACCTCCTAATCTTTTTCAAGTAGTGCCACTCCTTGATTACAAGATCAGTTGAGGGCCATTCTTATTTAAACCACCACAACTCAATGGTTCATCATTAAGAGTTTCTGATGGTCAAGCCCAGAGGTTTACTGGTGCTTGCCTTTAATCCCAGCCTTCTGGAGGCAGATCTCTGAGTTCAAGGCCAGCCTGGTCTACTGAGTAAGTTCCAGAATAGCTAGCATGGCATAGTAAAAAAAACCCTGTCTCAATTTAAAAAAAAAAAAAGTTTCTGGTCTTCAGATTTTCCTACAGTTGAGAAATAGAAGCCATCTGTGGTCAATTTCTGTATCATTTTTATGTGTTTCCATCCAGACAGTGCCCCAATAAAGTTGCTTCACCGGTGAGTTTTTGAGTTCACAATGGTCATTGTTGCAAAAGCAATGTACAATTAGTAGAAACTATACTTGAAATTTTGAATTTTCAGCATGTTGGACAACAATTGTAGTAGGCCAAAACTCCAACCATTCAAATGAGCCTGTAACTGTGGCTAAGCTATTATGTTCTGGAAGGTAGTATTATTCAGAATATTATTAAATTATCAGAAATTGAGCATTTGTAGTATTCTACTCTAAAATACTTAATTTAGATTCTAAAGTTTAGAACCTTTTTCAAAAAATTTCCCCCTTTCCAAAACAGGGTTTCCCTGTGTAGCAATAACAGCCCCGGCTGTCCTGAAATACGCTTTGTAGACTAGGCTGGCCTTGAACTCAGAGACCCACCTGCTTCTGCCTCTGAAGTGCTGGGATTAAAGGCATGCACCACTATGCCTGGCCCTTTTTCCAATTGTTAAAGTAATGCATATAACACCTATATAAAAAGTCTTGGTATAATTAAAAGTGAAAAGAGATCCCTCTAAATATCATTTCAACCCTAGCCTTGTCTGTGTTCATCACTGAACTGCTAACAATTGGATATATATCAAATCTTATTTATTTTTGAGACAGGGTCTCACAAAACCCTGGATAGCCTCAAATTTACTATATAACCAAAGATGACCATGAATTTATGGTTCTTGTGCCTCCGCTGGGACTTCATGCATGTGCCACCATGCCCAGTGATGCTTGGGATTAAACCCAGGCTTGTGCACATGCCAGACTCTACCAACTGAGCTACATCCTCAGTCCATGGCCCTTTCTTTTGGTAGAGCTTGTTAGTCGAGCTACAAATATTATAACTTGCTTTTTTTACTTTATATTAATTTTTAATTTTTAATTCAGAGTATTGGGACAAAGCTCCCAGACAGCCATGCAAATGAGCAGCAGCCAATCTGTAATTAGTTAATTGTATAATTCATAATACAGATTTTTTTCTAGTTTCTTTAACCATTTGTCTTAATTAGATTTCTATTGTTTGGATAAAACAACCATGAGGAAAGGGGTTTTTTGACTTACTCTTCCATCACTGTCCATCATTGAGGGATGTCAGAGCAGGAATTCAAGGAAGGAACCTAGAGGCAGAAACTGAAGCAGAGACTACTGAGGATGCTGCTTGCTGGCTTTCTTCCCATAGCTTTCTCTGCCTATTTTCTTACACAGCACAGAACTACCAGCCCAGGTGTGACATCATTCATAATGAGCTGGACCCTCCCACATCAGTCATTAGTCAAAAATTGCCCTGCAGACTAGTTTTATGGAAGCATTTTCTCAGTTGAGAGTCCCTCTTTCCAGATGACTCTAGTCTAGCTTGTATCAAGTTGACAAAAAATTAAACACACCATTCCTCTCCTGATACTTGTTATATCAAGTTTTTTGGGGCATTAATGTCCTTTTGTATATGTATAAGTATTTCTATGGAGTGGATTTCTCTTGAGTAGAATAGTTAACTACCTAGATTGATTCATAAATGTGCTATCTTCCTCATCCTTTTCCTAACAAAATATTGACAGTCTTAGGCAAAAAAAGGATAAATTATAATGAGTATTTTCCTGTTTACTAGTGAGATTATTCATGTTGGTTGACTACAAATTGTTTCTGTGGTTGCTTACACATCTTTGGGGATTCTTTTTTTTTTAATGGAACTTTTATTTATTAGTATACCTGGCTGTCCTGAGCTTTTGTTTGCTTGAACTGTAAGGATAGATATATTTGGGTAAATGTTTTGTAGATCTCTTGAGTTTGAGGCCAGCCAGGGCTACACATAGAAAATCTAACTTGAAAAAGAAGGGGGATGGGGTGGGAGTGTTCTTTGCTTTTTGGAGGTGGTGGAGTTATGATGATGATGATGTTGATGTTGTTAGATTAGCATGTAAAATAATGTTTCATCTGGTATCTTCATATGTGCTTCTCACTCATTACCTTCCTCACTGCGCTCCCCTCTGTCTCCTACCCACCCCTAGCTGGGCACATTCTTTCCCTCCTTTTTGCTTTCTTAAGAGGGTTTTGCTGTGTTACAATTATGGTTTTATATTCACCACCATCTGCCTCAACCTCCCAAATGCTGGTATTACTGGCACTCACCACTATACTTAGTTTAATAATTTATCCACTGTTAATAATTGGTTTTAAACGCTACCTTTGTCAAACAGCAACTATTTGTATATATTAAAAAAATCCTGTGTTTCAGGAAATTTTTTCTATATCCTGTATTGTCGTGATTAACTTTTCAGTGTTGGGAACCCAGCACAGGACCTGGTACATGATCTGGGGTTCTACAACTCTTCTACCTCCTCAGCTATAGTGAATGTTTGCAGCATAAACAAATGTAACACACCTTTACACAGTTAAAGTCATATTCTGCAGCATGAACAATGTAACACATGTTTACATAGTTAAAATAATATTCCACAATATTACATGCCCCGCAGACATTAAATAGTAGTTAAAAATTAAGGACAAATTATCAGTCATCTAACCCAGAAGTCCGATAGGTTTATAACACTTGGAATTACTAGCTAGGTATTTGTTTAATGCATTATTAGCTCATTTACCTCTTCCTAAGTGTAAGCTTCTCTAGCCTACCCTGTTAACCCCTTCACAGTCACTCCCTGTAGTTTCATACCACACTGCTGATAGACATCTCCTTTCCCTCCACGGCCTTAGACTCCTCATTTTCTCTTCCCTGCCCAGTCCAAACTTGGTAGCTGAGAAAATCTTATTTGTGCCTGTCTTAGACCCATTTCATATTCTAACTACCTCCTCTAGGAAGTTTGTCTTAACGGCGCCTGTAGGAGGGTCGTTCTTACCCTGCCTGTTCCTATGTACTTCATACTACTTATTCCTAGATTCAAACTTCAGGCCAAATTGGGGTAGTAAACAAGCCATAAATGTTAACAAGGAATAAAGTATCCCCACTTTCAGAGAACTCACTAGAGTATGAAGGAAAAAGTTTAGACTAGAAGAAAAATAGATAGGAACTAAATATGCATGTCTATATGTGGTGCTTTATGTTTTGGTTTTGTTGTTGGTTTGGTTTGGTTTGGTTTTTCTGCGGGGGACGACAGTTTCTCACTGTGTAACTTTCGCTAGCCTGGAACTCACTCTAATGACCATACTGGCTTTGAACTCATAGAGACCCATCTGCCTCTGCCTCCCAAGTGCTGGGGATAAAGGCATGTGCCACCATGATCTGTCAGAGGTCATAAGAGTTGTAACAGATGACAACTAGTTTAGATATCAACCCAACAGAGGAATGGTTATCTGATGGAGGTTGTTAATCCTGTCCAGATAAGTCTGCAGGACCATTGACTGAAACTGTTGCTCACTTTTGCTAAGGCACTTGGTGTCACCCCAACGTCTGCACCATAATGTGTAATCTCATATGATGTGTATATGTAATCTCATGATTGCATCTCAGTCTAATGGGTCCATATGTCTGTGGAAAAAGACTTCATTTAGCTATACAGCCTTGATATATAGAATATATACTGGGACATACTTCATAATTGGATCTATTTGTCCTACAAGGACTATGAAAACTTAAAAACCTGCCTTGTTCCTTTGCTTATTGGGTGACTTTCCCCCAATATGTGTGACCCCAATGAGAAAATTTGGTCAGTCAAAAACCTTGGTTCCCACAGTCAAATCTCTGCTTCATTCCCTGAGATAAAATTTATACGCCAGCTGGGCAGTGGTGGTGCACACCTTTAATCCCAGCACTCGGGAGGCAGAGG